>JAPTHA010000016.1:11332381-11349447 GCA_029814585.1 Gymnapogon annona | reverse complement strand
CCAGTGCTCAGGCCTGATAAAGAACTAAAACGTTTAACACGATCACAGATTTGTTGATTTCACTGTTCAAACTTGATGACTCATTTAGTGCAAGTGTGCTCATTGGCGAATAAAGGATCCTAACACACATTGAATAAAAAGCTTTATTTTCAATTTAGAAAACAGTTAAACGTAATCTTAAAAAAAAAACTTGACACATTACATGAAACCATTGATCATTGTGAAAAAATATGTCGAGACTGCGTCATCTTAAGGAGAATTTCTCTCTACATTCTTTTGGTCTTAAATAGATCAAATGAACCTCCCCCAGGGATGCAAATAGTTTTCCAAGGACAATGAAAAGACCTGTTGGAGAGAGAAAGAAAAAGTTACTCACACAAGAACAATTCAATGCATGTTCATTTTATCCACCTCAAACGTCAATGTTATCATCAGCAAGTGTTTCAAATGTTACATGTGACTAGTTTTCCCATCACTGACCATTCAAGGCCTGGTGAGCTGGAGTTCATAGTCTCAACTGGCCCTACACATTTCCTTTACAACCTAGAAAGAGAAAGTCAAGTGAGCCTTGTGGCAAATCGGGACATGCAGACATTCACTGAAACACATGCAAAAGATGTAACTTTACACTATCAAAATTTCATGCAACTCAAGCTGAAAAAAGGATTTTGTGTCCATCAATGAGATGTTTTTTTTAAGGCTTCAAGAGAAATTACTAGTTTTCAGGAATCTACTTTCTACAGAAATTATCAAGATGGAAATTGTTAAATATTGAGTGAAAAGAATGGACCATTATTGGTTTTGTTGAGCAAGAGTTGCATCACAACCATTTCTGATTGTTTTGTACGGCTTATTTTGCTCGGAATAACTACTGGTAACATATTTGGTACTTAAATGTTTTGATATGTTTTGGATGACTTGCATTACTTGATGTTTTTTTCACAGAAAACAAAACAAAATCTAACAAATGAGTGTTAGGGTTAGTTTTACCTTCATGTGGCGATCTTTAGGCTTTTAGAATCCTCTCCTCTGCGATTTTTTTCTTTTATAAAAACCAGCCAGCATGACTTTGCATCAAAGTCAAGTAAGATCCCTGTAAGCTTGATTTGAAATACTGTTGAGATTCAGTTATTTCACGTGGCTGAAGATAACATTGCTCTTGAGAGCTTAAAGAGATATATTGACTAGGGTTAATGACAATACATGTTCAAGCACTAGATCATTCAAGTCAAACATGTATTTGGCAGCACATTTCCTCAAGAAATGATGAGCTTTATTTTGTCAGGTGACGATACAAGTGTCCTTTTGATAAGTTTTGAAAAACAGACGAAGAGGATGAGTTCACTGTCAAAACACTGCTATAGTGTTTTTGTTGGTTTTGTTTTTGATCAGTCTGACTTGTATACATACAGCTTATTCAGCATTGGGAGAAGCACTGATGAACACTTCACAAATGAAAGCATTCCTTTGGTACAACAAAGGCAAAAATACCATGTTTAGATGGATTAAAAAGAAACTAGAAACTTTATTGAAACAACGCACTTCAGAAAAAACATTTTGGGATATATTTAGTATCCTATTTAGCCAAAAGTACACAAGCATTATGCATTTTGGAGACGGCAGGGCTTAAAGCATACACAGTTGTCCTAAGGTTATATACAAAATATTGAGTTGGCTGCAGCCTCTCTTTATGCAAACTAGGACTGTTGATTCATCAAGCTTTACAAGAATTAAAAATCGATCATCAGTGATGATTTTGTATGCATGACAGTCCAAAATATACCAATTATGATAGTGGCAAAAATAGAGGCAATTTTTTTTATCACTTGAATTTTAGGAGATTTAATAACTTCACACAAGACAAGATTTGTTTTGTAGTATAAACAATAAGACAGTTTTTGTTTTTAATCAAAATGGCTCAGCACTGTATTTGAGTTTGCAACTATATCTATTCTAGTTATAGTTACATTGAGAAGTAATTATTGTCCAGACATGAAGGACTTTAAAATGCAGCCTATGTGAGAAGAATTAAATCGCCACAATCACATTTTGTTAACGCACAAGTAAATGAATATAACCATCAAGTCTCACTAAAATGTCACTCTGGTTGCTTCGTTATTTTTTTGTCACAAGGACTTTAACTGCCAACAATGCAACTTAAAAACAAACATTAAATGGAAACAGATAAACAATGAAAACTGTGTTTGTCATCTAGCACTCTATGATACATCCAACCAAATGTTTCTACCGAGTTTAAAAAACAAAATAAAATAAACGATAAAAAAAAGGACCAAACGAGAGGGAAATTACTTGTGAAAAGTTAAGTGAGTAACAATCGCAGACAGCTGCCATGGCAACTCTCTACCATTAGGTGTTCAGTATCTTCCATACGGATGCTCTCTGTACGACCCCTTCGTCTGTCTGTTTGGGGGGGCTTTGCCTCCGCCTCCAGAGCTGGACCATGAGTTGTCCCAGTCATCTTGAGCTGAAAAACAACAAAAACCAGTGTTAAGATGATATAAACTAAAGATGCAGACGCTCTACTGCAGGGGTGGGCAACTCTGGTCCTCGAGGGCTGGTGTCCTGCATGTTTGACATTTCCCTCTTCCATCACACCTGGTTCAATTAATGATCAGAAAATCACCACGCTCTGCCAAACCCTGATAACAATGTAATGGCATCCAGGTGTGATGGAAGAGGGAAACATCTATATTGTGTGCAGGACACCAGCCCTCGAGGACCAGGGTTGCCCACCCCTGCTCTACAAGAAGCCATTCACTGTTTTCACACGGGTGATGCCAAATTCCAGTACTTACCATAAGAGTCGTATGAGGATTCCTGGGCTTCACCGTGTGCATAATCGTAATATTCAGTGTCCCTAACAGATTGTAAACAAATATAAATGAAACTCCCTACATAATAAAGACATTACCTCACTTCAAATAGAAGCCATCAACTTACCCAGGTGCAGACTGCTGGCTATAATAATCATATCCTTCATAGGAAGGATCGCCATAGGACTCTTCATAAGGAGGCTGGTGAGAGAAGAAAATAATTGTTAGATACAAGAGACACCATTAAATGAGGAAATGCAGTGGCTGCAGGAACTTACATATTCTTCATAGCCATCATTTTTTCCCTGTGACGCTCCAGCGGGACCCTGGTGCTGCTGGTGGGAAAGCGCTCCAGAAGGGAGCATTCTTGGTGCCCCTGCTGCAGGAGGTCTGGAGCGGGGATTAGCGCCTCCTCTGGTAGTGGCAGAAGGTAGTCCACCCCTGCCAGATGGTGCACCTCTGGGAGCAGAGCCCCGTCCTATTCCACCTCTTGGACCTCCTCCACGCATTGCTCCACGAGGACCCCCACGTGGCATTCCACGCCCCCTGCGGGAAATTGATCACGTTACGAAGTGCAGCATATAGATAATGTTCAACCTTAATGACAAAGGTTAGATTCACATCAGAGTGACTTCTATAAGCCCAATTTATAAACATATAGAGAAAAGCAGCAACAACGAGCTAGTTCTACTTTTAACCTGTTGCACTTAAGAACTGTACCTTGGTCCTGGAGGTCCCCCTCTGCCTCGTCCCATGGGTCCTCCACGCCCCCTGACTGAACCATCCTGGGCTCCATTCATGAAATGTATGTCCATATACATCTCCTGCTCACCGGGTTCCTGAAGATCAAAGAGCGATGGATTATTTATTCACCATAGTCCGGGTCAGACTTAAAAAGCAGCTGCTGTCTTCAAATACCACACTAGAATGTGTTGAAAACTCACCGGGATAAGAAACTTCTTGACCTCCTCCATTGCATGGGCCATACGCAGGTAGGCTTCTGGTATTGGTGCAGTTACTTCAATGAACACATGTAGCTCCATGGAAAGGTGGAAATACTTAGCCTCGCCACCTTTTCTCAATTCTTCCTCCTTGAGAACACAATCAACATACACCATCACAACACTTGCCGATGTATGAATGGTGCAGAATAACACTTTCTTAAACTGTTCAACAAAAAAAAAAAAACTATACCTTATTCTTATCTCTCATGGAACCTTTGCCCAGAACTGAAATCTTCGCTCCAGTTTCCTCTTGGAGTCTTTTGATTGTGCTGCCCTGAGGTCCTAGGAGTTTACCAACAAAGTTTACCTGTAGAGGAGAGAAGAGTGCTACACTTTAATCCATTACTAGATTAGCATGAGCAAAGATTACAGACAAGTCACATGACAGTATTTCACCAGTGAAAAACAAAGCAGCACAAGACTACAATAAACATTGATGACTACAAAGACCCATCCTTCTGGGCAGCGTTTTTTGCACAACTGAAAGACTAGTCATGCAGAATGGAGCAGCTTCAAAACGTGGCAGACAAAAGGAAAGGATATGCATTGGTTTGGTTGGCAGTCAGAGCAGGGGGGTTCACAGCATAAAAAACAATAGAATTTATACTTGCGCCGCTCTGATCAAGCTCTTGGGAAAACTTGATCTGCGACACCCACTTGATGTACAAATGGCAAGAGGAGGTTAAACCACCTACCCTGGGGTACTGCTTGGTTGGGATGAGTACTCGTTCTTTAAGTTTCATATTCCTGTTGGTAAACAAATCCAAATAGTTTTCCTTCTCTTGCTCTTTCTTGGGTTCGCCCTTCTGGATCCTTTCAATCTCTGTATTAAAAAATCATCAAGATTACCAAATATACAATCCAAAACATTGAATCTTAGTATATTTTATTTCTGACATCTACCAGATTAACTGCATCTACGTAGCAAAAGGGCACATTTTATTTACCACGCGCAACCGACATCTCCAAAGGATCGATACGAGAGGCTCGAGCAGCCACGGAAAACGCACGCGGCCCTATCTCATACATACGCGGAAAAGCATCGGCGTAAACAAAGAATCCCGAATGAATTGTGTAAACTTGACCAAATTCCGGGGAATGGACCAGGCTCTGATCCAAGGCCGACTAACCCACTTTACTCGTAACACGTGTTTAATGCACCATTGTTCCAGGCCTCGGCCTAGTACAAGGCGCAAAAAGGAAAAAAAAAATGGGCCTCGACCAATTCTACCCATAGCTTATGTGCGTCGACCGTGATAAAAAACGACGAAAAAATATAATACCTGCAGAAATGAGCTTCATTGCGTGTGTGAAGGACGCATCCAGGCTGTCTTTCTCGGCCAGGAGCTCCGGGAGGTACTTGGTGTCTTCCATTTTGTTTTTCACTGACTCTGCGACGGACTCACAGTTGCCCTTATCACCATTCGACTGGCTCATAATGCAAAAAACCACGACCGAATTAACAGAAGCACGCCTTTGCGAGGTTCGATAGTGTTCCGGCAAAACCGAGACGTCTTGGAAAGGTAACAACAAAGACAGATAACCGAAGCCGTTCGGTTCCGTTGCCGGTAAACGTCGTTACTGCTCTGGACAAGACAAAGGAGGGATGGCGTAGCTTCTTTTGAGCGCGACCAGAGAACGACGCACAAAAGGGGAGGAGTTAGTGACGTCACCCCGCTGAGCCGCTCCACTTGCGCGGAAACAGCAATGAATGAGTGTATTATCCGTGTGTTTACTGAAGTTTTCATTCATTAACAGAAATCTGACGAAGACCCATCAATGTGGCATGTTTTTAAAGCCAAATAGCATCTTGGAGTAAATTAATCTTGACCTCCTGAAACCCAGGAAAGTAATAATAATATAATACATTTAATTTGAAAGCGCCTTTCAAGACACTCAGTGACGCTTCACAAACAATATAAACTGTCCGAAGTGAATGTTATAGCTTTTTTTTACACTAAACAGTTGTCCTGATTGGAAATTGCACAATGCAACGGTTATTTCGATACATTTGTAAAATCATTGCTTTTTTTAATGGAATGTCCTTTGGAATGGACAGCAATTTTTAAGTAAAACTGCGAAACCTTTGTTCTCTACAGAAAACGAAAATGCTTTGCAGTTTAAATAATGTCAAAACAAAAATGTGCTTAAATGTGCAGGTTTTGTCATACATATTGACGCAACTGAATCAATGTTCAAACATGGTATTTGTTTTCTTTTAATTATTTTTCTTTGATTTTCCTTTTTTTGTGCTTTGATTGTTTTGATTTTTGACAAGGTATTTGCCTTACTGGACTGATTAATAACTTGCTGTACAACAATACTACTACTATTACTGCTACATTTAATAAGTAGCTCGTTGACAAATGGGGATCCATTAGTTCTAAATGCGGTCGTTTTTTATGCTCGTGTATTCATACATATTTGTACTGCATTTGTTCAAGAGTCACTACATGATGGACAAGCAATGTGACTGTAAGGCTATTGGGTTCACAAGTTACTAATAATATACTAAATTACTAATTATTTAATTATTCTCTTCCTTGACCAAAAATGCATGTCAAACTGCAGCAGTCAGCTCTTTCTGGATCTTGTGTGATTCCTGAGACAGACATGCACAAAGGCACTTGTGCAGGCCACTTGGAAGTGGACCTCATTTCCTTTTGCATATACTGTATATACACTGGCCTTTTCAAGTGAATAACCTCTCGGGTGGTATGTCTGTTTTTGCACATGAAATTTAGCACCATGGTAACCCGGCCCTGCTGTTTATCTGTTGCTAAGAACACCACTTTAATAGATATTCTATGATTCAAGGTGATTATAAAGCTACAGTATTGCATTCCAAAATTAATATCTTCCAAAATGTTGGTCGAATCAAATTTCCATTTTCACCAGTCTGTCCCCTGGAATACAGTGTTTGTATTAGCCTTTTATTAGATTGTAATAAATTTATCGTCTGTAAAAGCTGTGGAGAGAACTTTGTTCTTTCCACCACAGGTTAGGTTACTTATTTTATTACAATGCACCAATTTATGTACTGTGTATCCTGTTGAAACAACTAATCAACATGTCATAAAAGAAAAAAAGGAATGTAACAACGTAGTACAGTATAGACAATGCTTTAATTAATCCCCCAGAAAAACAGACGTCCTTTATTTACATGATAGTAAGGCATCAACACGAGTTCAACTTGAAACAGTGAATAAACTAGAATTTGCAAAAGCTGATCCAAGCAAAACTGATATGTCAAGAGTCTTAAGATTCAACTAAAGTAGATTATAGATTATTGATTGAGTAGATTATTGATTGATTGATATTAATCACTTCACATACAGTGTATTTTTCAGTTCTTTCCTTTTGATGGTTTTAGAATTAAAAAAAAAAGACGTACCTTGGATATTCATCAATGGCACATTGACGCATTTAGAATATGTCAAATATTGTGTTCCTTCATAATTAAATTTTTAAAAAAAGCTCCTTTATGTAAAGTATAATCTGAAAGTACAAAACTATATTTAAATAATCAGTGCCTGATATAAAAAAGGCAATTAAAAGTGCCTGCATATACATTTCAAGTCCATTGAGTGAGCAGCCTGATTGGCTTTTGGAGGTTTTGTTTAGATGTCAACAATGGCAAATATCTCCGGTTTTTCTGTATCGTGGATCTGCATCGCTGAGTAAGTGATGGCTTTCACCTCTGTTCCCTGAAATGACAACCAAACGCTTAGAAAAGAGGAACTGCCTGCTCTTCTTCATTAACGTGTCAGTCATTATATACATGTTCACCATATGTAACTTCATGGTTTTTAAGACATACTTCTTTACATACCCAATAGATAAAGCACTACAAAAATATTCTATATCTTTACCTGTGGATGCTTTCCCAAGGAAAATTCTTCACCCCATCTTTTAAATAACAAGAAAAAATTTATCAGTGTCAATTTAAGAAAAAAAACACAAAACCATACCAGGAGGGTGGGACATGAAGGCTATGTTCAGACAGCTCAAATTAGACATTAAATGCGACTTAATACAATTGTTTCTGTTAGTCACGGCGTGTTGGTGTTGTTACCTTTCTGTTTTGCTGACAGTTTCCGTTAAAGAAAGTACGGCAAGAAAAATGAACTGCATAAATGTGACTTATATCAGGTTTAAGTATGGCCTGAATGTGACCCTAAAATGACCTGCGTGTGCAAAAGACATCTTATAATCTTGTAGTACGTGTCCACACAGGACCTACTAAAAGGCCAATGTGAGGAAAGATAATATATAAATAATATACTTTTCTCTTTTTTTTTTCAACACGATGTTACATTAAAAAATATTTGCTTACACTGCATCTTAGGATTTTAAGAATTTTCAGAATTCTTTCAACATTCTTTTAACTTAAGTAGTGTAGGTTAATGAATGGTTATGGAAATGAAATGGGTAATGAACCCTAACCCTAACTATTAACCATTGTGTTTCAGAATGTAGCAAAAAAGTATGAAGGGAATTTATATTCATTTTGGATTTTTGGGGTGCTGTACCAAAGATATGTGCTCAATGGGGGCTTTCATTAGAATAACTTTTTCTCATTTGTTAGCATGTACAGCGAAGGTATCCAACATTACCCGATGGAGCGGATCTTGAAATGCATTCTGTCTAGGTGCACTACTTTGACCTCCTAAAGGACAGAGGAAAGATGTTTGTGTCAGGACAACGTCAATGAAAGAAAATAAACAATATAACAATATGAAATTCAAAATATACAAACACATATTTGGATAATTAATATCCCTATAAATACATGACATGAGTCCATGCAATGTAATCGTTGAAAACTGCCAAATACTGTTCTTACTGCCTTACTAAAACGTGGTCAAACCTCAATTCTGTCTCATGTTGCTTTCCACATGCATGATTTAATTCAGTTGCCTTTGGTAGATTTACTGCCATTGATTGGTTCAATTGTCTTTTACCAAGATTTGAATGGATTAATTATGGATTTGCATATTTTTTTAGGTAGTAAATCATATATCACATCCATTTACATCTCTCACAATCATGAATTTTTTTAATTTATGTAACACATTACTGTTCCCCGTATTCTATACAATCCACACAGAAATCCAAACTATTTGTGGGCCAAACACTATTGTGACGTTGCATTGACTTTGGCTCGTTTAGTTTTTTTAATGGTCCAAATAATTAATACTTACCCTTGGAACAAAGAATTGATCTGCACAAAACCTGTATAACCAGTCATCTAGGAAGTGGAAGAGAAGTGATTCCATATCGTCACCTTGTGAAAACACATAATGAAAACAAAAGTAAATACAGAGGTAAGCTTTGGTGACCACACCCCAATGATTGATCATCTGTGTGCTCACCCTCTGACTCCACTTCCACAGTATCAATTGGCTCCACTGTCTCTGTGTCAGTCATGTACCCAAACATGCCCATGGCACACTGTTCAAAGGCTTCATCTAGAGTATTTCCCCATGAGTGAATCCTAGGAGAAAATTTTAAAAAAATCGTTACAACACAGGTGAGACAACAATCTCAGCAAGTACCACCATGTCGACAGGTTCTCGATTTGGTCATTTTTATACTGTTGTGCATGCGGAACCGCATTTGTCCAGTAGTCACTGCCAAGGTGTTATGTGCATTGCAACATTATTGTAAGGCTATTTAATTCCAAAACGTCCAGTATCTCACAAAATATTGGTCATATTAACTTGCTGTTTTTGCCACTGCCTTCCTCAAATAAAAATATACAAATATTACAAACTGCTGTATTCAGCTCTTTCTGGATTTTGTGTGATACTCCAGACACACACACACACACACCACATGGATTTGAATAGATAAATAGCCTTCATTTTGTTTTGTATATATCTAGATCACAATGCTGGAAGGTTTCAGAGCGCCTGCGTGTGGCTTTTAATTTAAAGGTACTCACTGAACATCTGCAGTATGATCCAAATCTGAAATAATCAAGAATTACATGATTAAAGAAGTCAGCTTAACAGGAGCTCAGTGAAATGGTGAAAATGAGACGGTTATTAGCGTACATTATAACATTTAATGTATTAGAGAACAACTTATTATTTAACAACACTCATTTCAGATGATGAAATCCACTGTAAGCATAGGCGTGAGCGAATACTACGTATTAAGACTTAAGTTTACGTTTAGTTTATTTCAAAGGGGACAATACTATTTCACATGGTTAAAACAGCCAGAATTAGAGAGAAATTAGTTTTCATCTGTAGTCCCCTTACATTCATATTTCTTGTTGATCGGCGGGTATTTAGATTTGACAGCTATCTGCTCCTCTGTCAGGTCCAGCTCCCGGTCGTCCATTGTAGGGGTAAATGTTTTCAGTCTTTAACAAAATTAACAAATCTGTAACTGCGTTGCTGTTAGCATGTCCATGCAATGACAAAACGGGAAACGAGGAGGTCCCGGAAGTTGTAAATATGGCGATGACGACTTCCTGTCTGCATTGGTGGCTGCTGATTGGCTGATTGCAGTCTATGGAGTTGGCGCCATTGCAAGCCGTCGTGCGGTCTTCAGAGCGCTCTTAAGAACACGCTCTTTCAGTACTAACTATCTCACTGAGACGCAATGGCTGATAAAGACGGTACGGTTCTTCACTTTTCTGTTTTATGTCGGTGAATGTGTGAGTATTTTGTTAAGAATGAGGTTGGTAAAACAGCGAGCTCGTACCGGTGGTTCTTGGCGCGACGGCACATCTCCTTCCCTTTCATTGTTACAAGCCAGCGTAAGCTAACGTTAGCCGCTAGCACACTGTATGCTTGGTTTTAATCTACTGGCGCAAATAATTTATCTGTTCCACTTGCCACGATGAACACTTTACCGTACTATTTCTATACTAATCACAATCGTGACATGTAAGTAGCGAACCAAATCACGTTTACTACTATTAGCATATTGGCAAAATTAAACCTTTGTGTTGCTGCACCAGGGAAAAGACCTGAATCCAGGAGAACCAGATGCCAACAACCCAATTCTCGGACAAACGGCGTCCGGGGCAGCTCCACAGGCAGTAGTAGTGTTGCTATAAAGCATGTTTTTTTTAAAAAAACGAACTCACTCGGACTGTCTGGTTCTTCTTGGGCCCTTGCATGTGAATCACTTGACATATGTGTGTTTTCTTAATATAGCAAACTTTTCCAACTCAACTAAAGTCGGAGTTAGAAGAGGGTTCACTGCTTTTGTTAGGTCGATGAGGCGATGAGCCAGCTGTCTTCTTCACCTTGTCTTCACACTTTCAATGAGCACTATATGATTAGAGGGAGAGTACCAGGGGTCGGGGTGCCTGCCTTAAAATGGGCAGTGAAAGATTTTCACTTTGTGTATGGTGTTCTTGGGTGCTTTTGAATATTATTTCACAGGAACTTGTGTTTTGGTATAAATTTGGGTCTGTATGCACACAGCAGTTTCATTTATCATGGCACAAAACGTCTGTCAAAAAGTATTTCCTATTGACAAATAATCCCCCCATCTATTAAGCCCAATGTGCTATCTATACTCCCCTGAAGAGGAAGTGATTTAAAGAGAAGACTGTTTACTTTTTTTGTGCAGCTGCTTTTGATGATGCTGTTGAGGAGAGGGTCATCAATGAGGAGTACAAGATCTGGAAGAAGAACACTCCTTTCCTGTATGATCTGGTCATGACCCATGCCCTGGAGTGGCCCAGTCTCACTGCCCAGTGGCTGCCTGACGTCACCAGGTAAGATGACACCTACTACACTTTGACCTACTGGAAACACATGCATGTCTGCAGATGGAAATGATAGTGTTACAATGGTCTTTGTCACTTCACAGGCCAGAGGGGAAAGACTACAGTGTGCACAGGTTGGTTTTGGGTACACACACTTCTGATGAGCAGAACCACCTTGTGATTGCAAGTGTTCAGCTTCCAAATGACGATGCCCAGTTTGATGCTTCACATTACGACAGTGAGAAAGGAGGTAAGGGAAGCGAGCTCGCTGTATTCAAAGCTTGTGGATACATTGCACCTTGCTTATTGATATACAGCTTATTCCAACACACATTGGAGTTGAAAGGTATTATGTCTATATTTGATCATTACGTTGAATTACTGTACTTTTGTTTCATTTTAAAAAGTACAAACGATCAACTACTTTTCCATTACTTTTAATGTAGGTTTAGTGTTTTCATTTGCAGGGTACATGAAAGGAAATTATTTATAAATATCATTTTGCAAAAAAAAAAAATTCTGGTAGAGAACATCAACACTTCTATTTAGCCATTGTTCATTACAGTTTTCATTCATTATTTAATGTCAGGTGCCAGTTGTTACTTTTTTTTATCTTGGTATTCATTAACTGTAAGGCACTGGGCTGGTCCATAGGGGACCCGAGTTCGATTCCTGAGATGAGCGTCCAGTGTGTTGTGTCAGGAAGGGCATCTGACATAAAAGCTCCTGCCAAATCAAATATGTGAATTGGCTTTGCTGTGGTGACCCCGGGACGGAAAAAGCCTAAAGAAATGATCATTCATTAAATGTAAAAATCCTTAATTTTACAGGTCTTGGATCAAGTCAAAGTGCACGTCACTAATTTTACATTTTCTACCATAACCATTTGTTTTGAGAGCTACCTCTAATTTTGTCGTGCTTTGTGTTACTTTTTTTATTGGATATTTGTCTGTTTTATGTAGAACGCTGGTGATCGTATGGTGTATATTATAGCAGGATGTGTGTGTGATCTGTGTTTCAGAGTTTGGAGGCTTTGGATCTGTAAGTGGTAAAATAGAGATTGAGATAAAGATCAACCACGAGGGAGAAGTGAACAGAGCCCGTTACATGCCTCAGAATCCTTGCATCATTGCCACCAAGACCCCTACCAGTGACGTGCTGGTTTTTGACTACACAAAGCACCCTTCTAAACCAGGTAGGGTTAGTGCTACGTGTCCTATTTTCAAGTGACTTTCCAGAGATCTGTAAGGGTTGTCTATGAACATCAGAACACTCATGAGAAGCTTTTTCTGTCCAGATCCATCTGGTGAATGCACCCCAGATCTTCGCCTGAGGGGTCACCAGAAGGAGGGTTACGGCCTCTCTTGGAACCCAAACCTCAGTGGATGTCTCCTCAGTGCTTCAGATGATCATGTGAGCGACCGATCAGAGTAGAACTGAAGCTTTCCATTCTCCTCGTTTGACACTAATTGACTTAAATATGTCCTTTTTAATGTATTGTAACTGAATTAACTAATCAAACCGTTGTCCGTGCTCTTTCACAGACCATCTGCCTGTGGGACATCAGCACTGTGCCTAAGGAGGGAAAGATTGTGGATGCCAAAACCATCTTCACAGGCCACACTGCTGTTGTGGAGGACGTGTCCTGGCACCTGCTTCACGAGTCCCTCTTTGGATCGGTGGCAGATGACCAGAAACTCATGATGTAAGCAGCTTTATTACTTGTCAACAAACCACAAGATTCTCTGTCAACGTTGTCGACTTCCAGCTGTTTGTGACAATGGCGTGCTTGTTTTCAGCTGGGACACGCGATCCAACAACACCTCCAAGCCCAGCCATGCAGTGGACGCCCACACGGCTGAAGTCAACTGCCTGTCCTTCAACCCTTACAGCGAGTTCATCCTGGCCACAGGCTCAGCAGATAAGGTGAGCTTGACTGTTGTAGCAGTCGATAAGAAAGATGTCTTATTTGTACTTATTCGTGTGTTATAATTAGTTGCGCCAATAGAAGTCTACATTTTATTTTTAGACCGTGGCTCTTTGGGATCTGAGGAACCTGAAACTGAAGCTGCACTCCTTTGAATCGCACAAAGACGAGATCTTCCAGGTCAGCAGCACACACCCCTTCCTTAGATTCCTTTTCAAATGAGGTATATAGCAGGCTGTTTAGTTGGCATAAATTTGTTTTCCCTACAAACTCTGGGACCTATTTAGGTCCACAAGTATTTTGTCGTTCAACTGGTGACTTGTGTTCACTAGTTTCTAACATTTTTCTTTTGTTGAATCAAATCAACTGACATAAGGAGACATAATGAGCCTAAATAAACAATCATTTATTCATTGAACCGTGTGCAGGAGCAGTTGAGTTGACAGTTGAACTGGTTTTTCTTCTTGACTGTTGTCGAGTATGACAAATGTAACCTCTATTAATATGTTCCTTTAGGTTCAGTGGTCTCCTCATAACGAAACCATCCTGGCCTCCAGCGGCACAGATAGAAGACTCAACGTTTGGGACCTCAGCAAGATCGGAGAGGAGCAGTCACCAGAGGATGCTGAGGATGGCCCTCCTGAGTTGCTGGTATGTTGTGACAAAAGGCCTACTTCACTCTGCGCGGGCGTTTGTTTTCATGGTGCTGTAATAGTGCTTTGTCTCCTCCAGTTCATCCATGGTGGACACACAGCTAAGATCTCAGATTTCTCTTGGAACCCCAACGAACCCTGGGTCATCTGCTCTGTATCAGAGGACAACATCATGCAAGTCTGGCAGATGGTGAGGCTTCCCTTTTCAGCACGTAGTGGGTGTGAGTGAAGAGACAGCACAACTTTGTACATTTTATTTTATTTATGAAGCACATTTAAAAACGATCAAAAGAGCTGTAAGACTCAAATCTTTCCATCTATATACAATCAAACACTAGCAGCGTTGCAGAAGTAGTATGGGAAAATGGAATTAATGCACATATTATAGCAAAAGGATGAGGAAGAGCGCAGCGGCTTAAGGTGTTCCACCACTTAGGTCATGTTTTTTGGGTTTGACAGTGGAGCATGGCAAAGTTCGAAGTGGATTTAAAGTGGTGTATGTATTTATGAGTTGAAGTTACAGAAGTGTTTTCTCTCCAGGCTGAAAATATCTACAACGACGAGGACCCAGAAGGTGCTGCAGATTCAGAGGTCCAGGCATGAGTCCAGTCTTCACATCTCTTCCTTTGACCTGCTTGTCAAAAATAGATCCATTTTCCAGTAATGTCTTTTTAATATACATTTTTGGGCAGCGGGTTTTTGTAGAAAATAAACGAATTAAATGCTGCGTTGTCATCCTGTTGTGAAGTATTTCAAATAAAAATCTGTATCATTCAGATTTTTAGAACTATTAGGGTTTTTTTTTTTTTTTTCTCTCCACAACTTCAGTACTCGTCCTGGAACAAAAGCATCATTCGTGCTCATTTTTATTCAGTTTTTTTTTTCTCTTCCTTTCACCTTCACTGGAATTCATTCATTTTGCCCCAAATCCACCTGGACACAATAAGGTTAAAATTGTACATATAGTAGATTCTCATTTTATTTTGCTTGCATAGTAGGAACTATTCAAACTGTGTTTTGTCAGTGTATGTGTTTTTTTTTTTTGTTCGTTTTTTCTGTGCTGCATTTTTTGTGTACTTAAGTACATAATAAAAACATATTTACAGTATAATTTGAGTATTTTCTTGTACATTATTAATTCATTAAGGGTGAAAGTTGTCTTTAAGTTGTGCAAAATAAGTCAAGCTACTGAAATGCCATGTTTTGGTTTGGACTTAATGGAGACAGGGAGTCAGATCAAGTCCTCTGCAGTTTCCCTGGATTCTTGGCGTCTGCAAAACAAACATAGAAAGTATTTAGTATTAAAATCATGAGCTCAGTCATTGGAAAGAAACCACAAGTGAGCCACATTTGGCAAAGGTGTCTCTTAAAAGGCAGCCATTTAATTTCTTCATTCAAGGTTTATTAAGGACAAAAGTTGGTCAATAAAGAATTTTTTTTAAAAATCCAATATTAATACTTCCACCTTGCATAATCCTACCTGTGAAAGGCCAGTTCTGTTAAAAGACCATCCTTAACATCCTCCAAGTTTTTCTTGGACTTTTTCTGAACTGCAAACTCTATCCCCAGGTCCCTCAGAGTTTCTTTTAATCTTTCCACGTTCTCCTGTAGATAAATAAAATCATTAGAATAAATCAATCCAAGGATGGTGGTTTGTTGCTGCCTTTTCCCTGTACCTTGTGCTGTGTGAGGCTCTCCTTCCTCTCCGCCTCCATCAGCTGGATCCTCTGCTCCAGACAGGCTCTCTGCACCTCCAGCCTCTGTATGTCTTCCCTCAGGGGCCCCAGTCGGGCCCTCAGGTCCTTGGTCTGCTCCCTGCTCTTCCTCAGAGCGTCTTCCCCAATCTGCCTCCTCCTCAGCAGGGCCATGAGCCGAGGCTCGTACAGACTCTCCAGTGTCTTCACGCTCTCACTAAGTCTCCTCTGCATCCGGGTCGACGCCTGGCGACACAGACCCACGTCGCTCATGGCTCTGGGTCTGTGCAACCGACTGGACCGGTCCCTCTGTGAGTTCAGCCGGTTCTGATGGGTCTCCAGAAGCTGTGCCATCTCTTGGGTCAGACTTTCGATGTAGGCCTTGAGCTCCTCCTGTCGGGTTTGAGAGAACGCTCACTATTTTTAATTCAAATAAAAAGCAATTGCAATGAAAAAGACTCCATCAACCTCTATAAAAATAATAGAATTAAAACCTCAAGACCAGCTTAACACAAAATGACACAACAGAGAATTTCGAATAAAATCCAGTTTGTGTTTGCTACCTATTGGTGTAAATGGTTCACGACGCAGGAATTCCAAGATTTTGCAGAAAAACAAAAAAAGATCTTTAATAAATGATCATGTCTTTTTTCCTAATTTTTTGTGAGGTTCCGTTTTGTTTTGCTGTCATCCTCTATGAATCCAGACTTTCTTCCAACACTAAAAATAAAGAATGAAAAATTCTTAGTGTGTAAGGGAAAACAGATAAAAAAAGTAAATGCAGGAACTGTAATTAATTCGAAATTAAAAAAAGAAACTAAAACACTATTAGAATCCTTATCCTATAATTCTGTTGGGTTTCTCTTGAACTCTCCATGTCAAGTGCTTTGAGATGACTGTTGTTGTGATTTGGTGCTACATAAATAAGCTTTGATTTGACTTTGACTTATATTGCTGAGACATTATCTGAGTGACTTTTAACATAATGCCACTGAATTATAATCACCTTCAATTTTAAACCTCAGATTTGATATGTTAACACATTTCTGTTTTTTTTTTTAGTATTTGCTGTTGCTATTGCTATATAGCATATATATTGCTATATAATTAATTTGCTTAAATTTAAATGTAAGGAAATTAATAAATATATGCTTATATCCAGAAATAAATACATAGATATATCCCTGTACCTAGTAATAAATACATTTATAAATGCTAT
>JAPTHA010000016.1:11314093-11324670 GCA_029814585.1 Gymnapogon annona | reverse complement strand
GGGGGGGTGAAAGCAGATTTAGAGAGAAGAGTTCCTTAGTCGGTAATTATCAATCTCTCAGGAATGCAGCCACTGCTCTTACCAGACAAGCTGCTGCATGGCTACAGTGGCCTCGCAGCACGCCAAGTTGTATTACAACTTTCATAGATCCCCACACAGCACTGACACACACACACACACACACACACACACACACACGCACACACACACACACACACACACACCTCTATAGGTCCAGTGAATGCAGCTGCATATCCTCTTGGTTTATTCATGTCATCATTGTCTTGTAACGCTGTTGTGTTTGTGTTGTGTTTATTTTTATCTCTGCCATTACCTACGTGCTCTTTTTCTGAAACTGTATCCCTCCACCAGCAAACAAAGGGACCACATAATGTCAGTAAGGGATTGTCTTCCAGTCCAAGTCCTCCACCACTGCGTGTTTACCCTCATACGTTGCTACGAAATACAATTTGCTGGAAACTTGTGGCCACCCAGCAGAGTCTGAATCAAATTCTCATCAAATATTCGGTGTGTTTATTTGTGTTCTTCCTGTAATCGTTCTCGTCACTAATGCCTACTTTGATGAAGAGGTTGATGGGAACTGACGCATGTTTCACGGCGGCGCCTGTTTCACTGTGGAGAAGCCAGTTGAGGCGCCGCTGGTTTCCCGCTCTGGATCTGGGTATTTCCAGGTGTCGTCTCCGCGCCTTCATCATCCATCACAGTTCTTGTTTCTTGAGTGTCGGTTCGTGAGGTCGAGCCCAGACACGGTGACTTCAGTCTGCTCTTGAGTGCCAGCACTGTCTTTTGTTTGATAATGCCCAAGAAAGACAGCCAACGCCCTGACTGATGCCTGCAGGTGCCACAGAGGAACACCAGTTTGCTCACTCCTCAACACTCAGGTACTTTTTTCCCATCGCTGGTTTCTTACTGTAAAACCAGGCTTTAGAAGCACAGCTGACGTCCAAATCATCTTCACACGAGGCCACTATTCGCCACATTAATCTGTTACTTCTCATTTTTGGCTACTACCCACATGTAGCCCACCTTTAACCCTGCTTATTTGTGATAAACTCGGCAGCTCAGGCCTAGATGTGAACGTCCTCCTGGTTAAAGTGAACCAGTCCTAACTCAAACAAAGGTGGCTGCCGGTATCACTGCCACTCCCTCCTGGCTTTGGCTTTTACCCCATGTGAGGCAGCAGTCGACTGCACTGTTTCAGTTTGCCGGCATGACTCATAGTTTTAGTTCCTGTAGACCACCCCCCCCCTTCCTCCCCTTCCCTCCCCCATCCCTCTCTGCGCTGCTACTGCAAAACCACTTTGTTCATATTTGCCAGATCCGATAAGTGTGTGAACTTAAGACGTGCAGTGTTTGTATTCGCCAGCCGCCATACCCTCTGATGTCCATCGATGGGCTGATTGACCTTTTGGGTTTGGATGAAAAGTTTTAAGTGTACATTTTGTCAGATGTTTTGAGGCTTATTATCATCATTCAGATGCACTTTGTCGCCGAGCTTTGAGAGAAAATAGTGAAAAAGGCTCTGAGTTCTCTTTTTGTAAACACATACAACCTGTCTGTTTGCTTGTATTTACCATGGACTGGTTTCTCCAGGCACTGCTTTCACAGTGGTGCACTTTTCTGTGTGCGTTGCTTTTGCTATTGATGTTGTTTGTCTACATTGCTCCTGGTTTTAGTGAAGAAAATTACTTAGGAATACAAATTCGAAGTTGAATTTGTCACCTATAGGTCCCCAAAGACTTCAACTTTCAATCTGATTTCAGATTAAAGCAAATATTGCGACTTTGTTTTGACTTGCTAATCTGTGCAGGTGTGCGTCTTTCAGCCTCAAATTGGTTTTGAAATCTTAACAAAAACCGTCTTTCTTCCTTTCTTTAACACAACTGTTTGTCAAGTACTAGTACAATAAAGACAACAGTGAGAAGAAGCTCTTATCCCGGATTTGAAAGCCGGCTTAGTATGCACAGCAACATACTCTACTGTGCTTCGCTTTAGGCAAGACAGCTGTCAGTGCTTTGCGCTGCTTTAGTTATGTTGACCTCCCCGACTAAAAGGAGGTGGGGAGAGAAAACCAAGATTTGGGTTGGAATTTTCTTCCTCGACCTCTTATGAGTTGACAGAAGCAAACAATAAATAAACTCCATTTTCATTCTGGCTGTTTATTCCACGACACTATGTAAACTATTGCCAGGTCCAGTCATTTGTCCCATGCTGGTGTATGTGTGTGTGTGCTCACACACCACCATCAATGTCAGGTAATCAGTCCGTCAGGTATTGACACTGCATTGAGATTTGCTGCGGTGCCTCCTGTCCAATGTGAAAGCCCGACGTCTTTTGTAAAGGATAAGTAAACAGCGTGTTGGAACACATGCCTGCTCCGGCACGACCAGGGCTGGGCTGCAAAACCACAGCAGATTTACTGCGAGAGAAACACACAGGGATATTCAGAGGCTTCTTTTCTGTTTATAAGTCAGTTCGGAGCATATGACTTGGAAACGCTATGGGACACTTTGTGGAACCTCTAAATCATACGGGTTGCTTTAAATTAATAGGGTTTTCTGTTGTCTTGTGTATTTTGCAAAAGATCTTGTAGAAGTGTACTAGGGTGCATTAGTTCAGCATTTATGAATTGGTAGGTGTGGTTAGGGATTAAGTTATTGTCGAGACAAATAAAGCATGTCTGTGATCAAGATGTCAGTGCTTTAATGTTGAAAAAAAACCCCAACAACTTTTGATTGAAGAACAGATTGTGATAGTGGTGTTTAACTGGTGAAGCCTCATCACAGAGGTGCCTTACGTATGTACAGTACTGTATATGTATGTACAGTAGTGAGGATGTTAATTTGTGTGCGTCACTGTGTCAGATTTGTTTGCCAAAGTGGAAAATTGCAGGTTATGTGTAGCCATGGCAACGATGTGGTGAGTCACCTCCTTGTGATCAGACTACCCAGCAGTCCAGTGGGTGGTCCTCCGTGGCTTCCCAGAGCTCTTTGTTTTTACTTTGTCCCCATGTGATGGAAATAATATGGGGAGTTGTTGTACTCGTAGTGGCCTGTGGGCTATAAATGAATCAAGCAGCCCCCTTCTCCCAAGAGAGGCGTCTGCTTATTGCCGACTGTAGCCAATACCGACGCACGGATCTTAGTCATGTCCAAATGACTGTAATTTGGAGCAGGAGAAACACAGCACTTAGTGCAGGGAGAGGCCTGGTACCTTTCTTTACAGAAGATGGATGCTCTGTCGTGTTACTGGCCTTTCACTACAACTCACTCCTCCAGTACGTCTACTCCCTACAAACCTCTGGACAGTTGACATGTGCGGCGGTGGATAAGTTTAACTTGGCTACATTAAGATAATAAAGTACTTTTAAGCTGCCCGCTAATGTATAAACTTTAGAGAAGGATTCGAGTGCTCAAAGTGCACCCTCCTAAGCCCCTCGTGCAGAGGTGCATACTTCTGCCATGAGTTTATGGGGAGTCCTCCCTCATTCAACAACCAAAGTTAACTGTAGTTTGTCCTACTTGATGTGATAGTGATGACCGCCCAGGCTCCGTCACTTGAGACGTCAGCGGTCAGATGTTAACATTACTAAGTTTTGACTGATAAAAAGGAAATTAATGCGTTCAAGACATCTGGGTTTAGAAATGCCCGAACATCTGCCTGAAAACTTTCCATAAGCTACATCCAAACCAGAGTCATCTGACATCTCATCACGATTCCCTCCGTCGGTTGCACAAGGCTTTGATGACGAAAGCCCTTAGGAAAAGTCACTTTGTAATCATCAGAGAACCTGACACATGGGTTTATGCGGTTCGCTTGTCTTCGGTCTCGTCTGAAGGAGGAAGATGCTCCTTCCTCATGGTGAGATGGCTCACACATTGCCTGCACGAGAGGAAATTTGTCTCCAGTGTTTGTCATGTGTAGCTGCAAAGCGTTAAAGGGCCAAGGATTGTTTTTAGGAACTTTCTTGCCAACAAATCACAGGAATTCTCCTCCGACTGTCACACTTGGTCCATTTACAAGCTGTGACTTCTGTCGTGTTCACAGGCTGTTCCTCATTTTAGACTGTGATTTGGAGATAAGTATCTAATAAAGAACGCAGCTGGAAGAAGCCCAGTGTAAGCCACAGATCCACAGGAGCAGAGCTGGGAAAAAGGCCTCGGAGCAGATACAGTTTAGCAAGGTGGAGGAGGAGGAGGAGGAAGGAGGGTGAGGTCATTTCACTGAGGGTTAGATAAACACGGCGTAAAGAAACAACAACTTCCAAAACAGAAACTACTTTGATGTGAATGGATGCCTTTGACTGGAAATGACACATTGCACATTAGTGACAGTGTGTTTTCTGTCCGTTAGCTCTTCCTCGTTTTGCCGTTGTGCCTGTGTGTAAAAGTGCACGAGCCCACGGGTGCGGCTTTGAGAATTATGACTCCGTCTTATGGAATGAAGGGAGTGTTGCCAGCTCTTTCTTCGCAGAACTGTGAAGTTTGGTTTTGGAGGCAGGAGGGGGTTCTGTGTCGTCTGAATGAGCAGTACCCACGGAAACACACAAACATCAACACTATAAACACACCGACCATGTGACACAAGTCAGAGCAAGGCCTCACAACACTCCCCAGGTGGTACATTTATTTCAGTCAGCAGCTGAAATGGCATAAGATTGTAAAAAATAAAGTCTTCTGTTAGTTGTACAGAACATTATTAATAAATATTCTCCAAAGTAGAGTATGTCGATGTGAGGTCTTTATAGGTGTTGTCTGGTTGAAGTTTATTTTGAAAAATCCCTTTGCAGGTACTTGAAACCTGTTTGTCATGAATAATCCATCATAGTTAACGACGGTGCATTTAAGGAAGTGGCAACATCCAGATGAAGTCAGGCGGCAGAAAAGTGTGAACGTAATGAGGCGTTTGTGGGGAAATTGCACCTGGAAGGCAGACAGATATCACCAATGACAAGTGTTTTGAAGTCACCACAACGTCCTTTCGTTTGCCAGCTATTTTTAATAAATCAACGCTCAAATACAGGATGTGGAAACTTTCTCAAGTGCACATGGTTTCACCTGGACATTGTGATACTTGAAGTTTTCAAAAGCTTTTTTGTTTCAATATGTTTTGTTAAAGTTCACTGTTTGTGTTATTTGTATCGTGTATTCTATATATAATATATTTCATGTATTTATTTCTCAGCCACACTCCCCTTTTTTGTTTTGTTGTTTCTTTCTTTTTCTTTTAAGTGTTATGTGTGATATGTGTTCACTGTTGGTGATTGTTTGTTTGTCTACTAAAATTCCAAAATAAAAAAAAGTTCAATGCAATTGATTAATGGCATAAATCTAAAGTACCAGCTCTAATCAAAGGAACTGGGAGGCTAGAGATGATTAAATATCATCTAAAATGGTCAGTATTTGATGGAGATCTGAAATAGTCTCTTTCTTTTCCCAGGGCGTGGCTCCAGTCTGAGGTGGTATGTCAAACCGTGACTCGTTGGGGTTCGGGGACTTGCTCCCCCAAGATGTGGTTGAAATATTTGCCCAAGAGAAACACAGTAAAAGGGGTCGTAAGAAGCGCAGTCACTCCCTGGGTCGGGCCCTGGGTTGGCTGAAGGGAAAGAAGAAGAAGAACATCGGCACTAATGGGCAGAACCCGGGTCTAGGTCCTGCACTTGACCTGGCCTTGGACGGGCATCCCGCTGGACAAAAGGGCACCCTGAAGTCAGGGAAGCAGAGCCATCCACAGGGCAACAGTCACGGTAGGTGCACAGGAGGGTGTAAACTCAGCCATCCATCAGTCTGTGTTGAATACGAATGGAGAATTTCTGCTTTTACATAGTGACGGGCGTGACTTTTTCATTATTTGTCACTACTGCTCCGTCTGCTCAATACTGCTGTGTTGGCTGCCAATGGGTTCATTTATCAGCGTTTTGTCACGTTATAAATCATGTCTCCCTCATTTTGTGCATGTTTTTAAATGTAGGTGTGCAGGTTTATTTATTTTATATTTAATAAAAAGTAATGGTTTTTTTTTTTCGGTTTCTCGCTGTGAGCTGTCAGATTTCCAAGGCGCACTTGAAGGCACCACAGCAGTTTGCACCCAAATAAAGCTTCTATTGACACTATTAGTCACTCGCCCCAAGTCAGTCTAAATTTCACTCTGACACATCGACAAACCTGTCTGGAGGGTAATTTAATCCAAGATTAAAATGACAAAAGTCAGAATTTCTGTTCTTCACATTATGTAACGAATAAACATCAACATAGGAAGCATTGTAGTAGCCTGTGTTCCTAAACAAATATGAATAAAGTGTTTGGGACCCAGTTGAATATCCTGCTCCTTGGTTCTCAGGCCTGTGTGTTTGCTCACTGGAGAGATGTTTGCACAGACTTCCTACTTGCCTTCTGACCTTCATTTTTCTTTCTTTGCTGTGGAAAAAAAAGAAGAAGAAGAAAAACAAAAAGAGATCTCTGTCAGTCCTGTTCTGTGATACCATCGCTACTTACCTGGTCTTCAGGTTACACAGAATAGACAGCGCTGGAGTGTAGCCGTCATTCATACTGGATGGGTATGAAGTGGGTGGTGTATCTTTTGCAGCCATAAGTGTACACAGTGAACACCTTAAATAACAGCATTTACACAGAAATTGCACCAACAGTTTTCCAGGTGTTGTCAGAGCCTGGACACGTGTATTCACGGGTTGCGTACTTTTTGATTCGGCACATGTTGAAACGGTGATCACCAAAAGTACTTTTAATACTCTCATTAGTTAGACTTTTTAATAAGAATTTTTTTATAAGAATTGAAACACAAAAGTCATGCAACACACAAACCAAACTGCGTCCCATGAAGCCGCCTGTATACAAAAACTCAAAACTAGCCACACTGTTTGATTAGACTTGTGTGTTTGTCTGCGCTTGTGCACTTCACACTAATAGTGTGTAGATGCAGAGGCCTCCACATGTTTCCCTTCGCTGCCGCTTACCCATTTGGAAACCTGGAGCTTGTAGTTTTAGCGGGTGTTGGAGGATTTCCATGGGATTACGCAGTCAAACTATACATAAGATGAATATGTATAAATATTTTCAGTCACATCTGCGGTGGATGATGAATGCATAGACAGACTCGTCATCATTGGCTCATGCGTGGAGAATATATTGCACAATCTATACTCTGCACACACACAAGCATTTCTCTTTGATTAGTTACAACAACAAAGCAGGAGATTTGTAGAGAAAGTAAATTCTGAACATAGATAAGGTGCGTTTCTTGCCAACGATGGATTATAGGCTAAAGGTTATGAATCTGTGTTTTTTAACATTTCTTTATGCATGAACTTAATGAAATCACAATAGAAAACAAACCTGTATTTCCTTAAGGTTTACGGTGTAATATTTAAGGGGATCAAATGATTTTAAATAATATTCCTATTCCAGATCATGGTTTCATTAGTACATAATTAAGATAGCAGAGAATGGTGTTTTTGTTACTTTGGAGGGATTCATTTCTATCTAGTATAGCAAGAGTATGTTCACATACAGTAACTCTCTTCTTCCCCTCCTCCTCCTACTTCTCCGTCTCTATCTTCTTGTTCTTCTCCTCTTTCTTCTTCTTCATGTACACAACATTGCAGGACTGGAGTACACACTGAATGTTCTCTTAACTGAACGTTGTGTATGGCATCCAGACTGTGTTGGCGCTGGCAAACACCACAAACCCCTCGCAGACGCTTCCTCTGATTAGGAAGGAGCTCAGCAATTCTCCAAATGCAGTCAGAGGAGGTTTAGTGGGAATGGGGCACGCTGCAGTGGAACACGCTTGCCCACAGAATTGAAAGCCTCCAGCTGAGTCTGTGATGATGATGTGCAGCGATGCCAGAGGGGCCTCCTGCCTACCAAAGGCCTGGTACTATCGGCGCCGTGCCAGTTAATTAAAAGCCATGCCAGAGCCGTTTCAGTGAGGAACAAGGGGTTCTGTTTTTCCTGACCCATCCACTCGCACCCGTCCTCCTCCTAGTGAGCCACGGACTCCCAGAAATGATCAAATACAGCGTGTATGCGTATAAGTGTCAAGGTTCTGCAGCCCGCCAGTGTAAACTCAAGCTAAAGCCTCTTTCAATTAAAATGACATGTAGATCCATATATCAATACGTAATGATTCATGGTCCTGAAACAACAACCTTGTGCATTTATTATTTTTAAAATTGTATTTTTAATTTCCAAGCAGCAGAAAAACAAAACTCTTTTACATACAAGGAACCAGTAGCAAAAAAACACAAGCTGATAAATAAAGGTGATCAATACACCTTTCAATACACCTTTGTTATTAGTGATAACAAAATAACTTACGTACATCTTGAAAAAGGAGTGGGGAGAAGAAAAACGTATATCATCCCACTCCCTCGCATTTACACAACACGGAACAACACATAGCTCATGCTTTCTGAATAAAACATTAAGTCTATATGGAGTCGTAGTAATGTAAATAACACAATAATAAACAGATTAGTGCAATTAGTGTCTGTTACACTCATCCCATTAACTATCCAATTGATTGTTAGCAACTTCTAATACATTATTATTATTATGTAAAATGATCAGTGAGAATATTAACTGGACCTGTCCTGCAGTTGAAACAGCAGAGAATCACTTTTCCTAGTGCAGTTTCTTTGTAGTTTTATTTGAGATGATTGTGATGATGCAGATCGCTCTGGATTATCAGTCTAATCATCCAAATTCTGCCGAGGGTGAACTTACCCTTTGCACTTGTGGGAACTTTGCAAACAAACCCGTGGAGTTTGACCAGAGGGGAAACAGTTGCGGCAGTGGCAGGTAGCTGTGATAAAGCCTGGCCTCTCGGACCATTCAATACAGCAAACCCAGTAACTCCAGCTTTCCCTGGAGACTCCACCTTCTGTTACATTCCAGACACTGACGGGGTGCGTTTGAAGGCGCATCGGTGACAGTGATGTACGAACCTTCCTTGTAGTCACTTGACCCGATAGGGTTTGAAACCTACAGGCGCCTCTTACGCAACTCTGGGATCCAGTCGTAGTTTCATAAGGGAGTCCCCGAGTGGGGTTTAAAGGCAGATGCACAGAGGACTGATGAGGTCCTTCAGTCCTCCATAGGTAGAAGGTCACCTGTTTGCTCTAACTCTCCCTGTAGGATTCCTCACATTCCTTAGCTTTATAAAGATATTTCTTTGAGGAAGCTCGAAATAGGGGGCCCTTTGTGTTGTGTGTGTGTGTGTGTGTGTGTGTGTGTGTGTTTGGCACGGTAGGTGACGGACCATATCAGGCATTTTACCCGAGTTTTGTTCTAAACAGTGCTGAAGTGAAGAAAGCTGTGTGCAGACTTAAGGACATTTATCTGTATTTTCTCTCAGTTTATCGTGTAGGATAAAGGGCAGCATGTGACGCTAGTGAACCGTTGCCACATCAGTTGAGATTTGATTCAATTGCACAAGACATTTACAGATTTCAAGGGTCTGGGTTCTTATAAAGTCTTTGAGACTGTACAGAGTGGAACTGCACTGTGATGTCAAACAAAAAAAGTTGATAGAAAAACAGCAAAAGATGAAAAAAGAACTCCAAATATAACGTAGAAATGTGAAGTATTGGTTTGGATCTTCTCACTGCTGTGTATACAGTATATTTAATTTTTTTTTTAGACCATATTACTATTACATTCATACACCACAAGACAACACTCCTGACACACTGGCAGAATCAGAGACAACAGACAAAGCAAACTAAAACAAAACCATAAATAAGTGAACTGCGCAGAGAGACGTGTTATGTATGTTGCGTGAATGTTTTTAAGGATGCAGTATGTTATTGTAGATATGTAGAAGGTTGTGACGGTGACACAATAGCATTGAAGGGCAGGCAAACAGGTTTTTTGGAAAAGTGACAGATAAAGTTTCATTTTCTTGCTCTGGAAATGGGAAATAATCAACAAGTCTCTGCAGTGACTTGAGGGACCGGGTTCCTTTCTGAAACATGATCGGGAATAATTATTCTCTGGGAATGTTTTCGATCTTATTAAAAGAAAGTCACCCAAGTAAGGTTCCAGTCGTTTAAGTTCACACCTCTTTTTTTTTTTTTTCTTTTTTTTAAATACCTGAACGCATCACAACAACTTTCCCAACGTCCCAGCGTGAACATTACCGGAGCTTCTGCTGACGCTGTGGGAATCTCAGCCGCGGAGGATTTGGTGACCCGTATAGTAAACAGTTACACAAACGCACCTCGGTAATCACAGGGTTTTCCGAGCATTCGAAAGGGTTTTAAAAGGTGATGCATGGCCACGCCTCAGAGTGGAAACAGAGATCATATTTAGGCGACGCAAAACAAAACAAAAAAAAATAGTTAAGGAGGTTTCACTAAGTGCCTGTTTGCCCTCTAGTCTCCTCTCAATCATGCGCTCCAGTTTCGTTCCGTCGAGTTCCTCTTATTCTTCACAATCTCGTGTTTGGCCTCAGAGTTACCAAACCAAGAGGAGCGACCAAAAGCAACACTTACTGTGTGTATGAAACCAAGCATTGTTTCATTGTTGTGTGTGTGT
>JAPTHA010000016.1:11183681-11204671 GCA_029814585.1 Gymnapogon annona | reverse complement strand
TATTGTGCAAAGCCCAGTCTCAGGACAAAGTTTGTGTTTTGTCAATGATAATGTCAATTTAAGAATGACAATAAAGTAAAAAAAAAAAAAAAAGTCAGGGGAAACCAATAAACTTGGGGCCTGTTCCAGAAAACAGTTTAGAATACAATAGATATTTGTTTTTGGTGCAATGGGAACATTTGTTTCCAGGGTTACGGGAACAATGAAAGTCAGTTCCACAGCTCTGTTCTGTTCAGCCACAGATGCTTAAATTGCAAAAGGAAGACCAATATATGAAATTATACTGAACACATGCCAAAAAAACATGACTGATTAGAAGAAAAATATAAAGGATATACTGTATATACTAGTATTCCTACACAGCGCAATGCAAAGTGGTTGTAATTATGACAACGGGAAAACTACAAGTAGTTTGTCATGGTTAATTTGAGGCAAGAGTATTCTACAAGTATGCACATGTAAAAAAACGTGTCAATATAATCAATATCAAAACATCTACTTGATTTATGTTGATTTGGAGATTTTGTTTAGAAATGGAAAATAGATGATTTTAGTCATTCAGTGTCAATCAGTGAACATGACTCCAATCATTAAACAGCATCTTCAATCCCTGAACTTAACACAAACCTCCCCTTGACGTGTAAATCATTGACATACAGCGTGCGTTGTTAAGTGTCAACACAGCTTTAGTGTGAAATATTCACACAATTTTGTAGAACACCGTGAATGATCCATGATCCCCCCTCCCCCCCCCATGCAAACGTGCGTAGAGATGATTATATTGACTGATGTGGTGTGCATCAGCGCACTCATGTTTAATATATGAAGAGGAGGACAACGAGGGCTGCAACTGATGGTTGTTTGTTGTTGAAGAAGGTATTTATTTTCTTGATTAACCAAATGATCATTTTACAGAACAAAGCCTCGGATGACACCGTTTTGATCCACGACCCAAACAGAGAAGGAAGGCAGAAAATATTCACATTTAAGAAACTGAAATCTTAAAAAAAAAAAAAAATCACTATCGATTGTTGCAGCTTAGATTTTGTCAGGAAAAACAAAAAAACAAGTTAATATTAAGCTGTGAAATAGAAGTGGGTCATGTGACTTAAATTGCAATTTTAGGGCTGGAGATTTTCCTGACCTGCTCTGAAAGTGACCTGTGTCATTGTATGATGTAATAGTTGGGACAGCAGTGATAGAAGTTGGATTTAGTTTTATTTCAGTAAAAGTACTCACATGACACACCGTAAATATACAAATACACATTGGGGAAAAAAAATACTGTACTTGTAAGTGAATGGTTTTCCAATATACTGCATCCTAAATGTCACCTTTCCACACTTTAACTACATGTGGATGTGGCCGTCGCGTGGAAACCTCTTATGTCCAAAACGGTTATTTGTCAGGAAATGGGAAAAACTATGCATATTCTAAATAAACGGAGTTAAGAGATGTAGTCACAATACTTTTCATTAGTTAAATATTTTAAAAACTGTCAGGCCAACGCAAAGACTGACCAATATAATCATTTTATATAAAAAATAAATAACATATCTATTTATTCAAACTTTAAAAAAAAAAGAAATCTAAAAGTTGTTCATGTTCTTGTCAGCGTCTACGTTCTTGTCGTGTTTTCAGTTTAGTTTTTTGATGTCATCGTCCTAATGTCATGTTGTGGTTCGAGCCTTTTCTAAACACGTCAAACCAAATCAGTTGATCAGACAGTGTCGCGTTTACGTACTGAACTCCCTGTATCGTTCTGCAGGTGGCAGTGAACGGCACTCACTTATTAGAATACAAGCACAGAGTCCCACTGGACAGGGTCGACACGTTTTCTATTTCTGGGAAGGTCAAGGTGCACGCCATTGGCTACATCCCAAACTCAGTAAGTACATCCCAGTCCTCACATCCTTTATCTGTTTGACACGTGTTCATTAGCTTCTTTTCCAGACTGAATATTATTCTAAATATGACTTTTTCCCCCCCGTCACAGGCAATATACTCTGAATCAGGTGACCTGGTGAGTGCCTTCTGTTCCATCATCTACACATCTATTCACCGAGGTCTTGTGACACTGCTAAAACCGGATCACACTAAAATGATTTCTTTGTGCGTGTTCTGCGGACGGGCTATTGATGATGGCTGCGGTCAGACGTTTTAGGGACATTGGTGTAAATTTAGACTGAAGTAATATCTGTAAATTCACTGGAACAGAGTCCAATGGGGCGAGAAATAGAAGCCACAAGGCGTTGGGTTCGTTGTAAACAAGGCACATGAAACCATTTGCGACACTGCATTGGCATTTAGCTTTAAAAAAACAAACAAAACAAAAAACAAATCTATTGATTCTCAGACATTAGACGCGTGATAATTCAATGATCAGTTCAACTTGATATTATGACTTAAAGAAATATACACGCTATTTATTGAAGCCAGTCTCGACCAGGTTCTTGTGGCGTGCTAGACCTGTTCACTTTCCACCTTTACCGTGTTATTCAGCGCAGTTTCATCACATTTCAATTTATGTCAAGATCTCCGGTTCACATAACTTCAACCCGTCGATCAGGTTGGAAGGCGTGGAAATGCACACAGAATGCTTATAATGCATATACATAACACGTCAATTAAAAGTAGCGTGTATATTTACATGAGTGACGATATCACGTTGGAAGTGATGTGACGTACAACACCATGTATTGAGGTCAGTGTCACTCATTCACAGTAGTGGCTCTTCTTTTGAACAGATCCAATGAAATTTTGCCATATTTATTAAATGTAAAAAGAAAACAACCAAACAGCAGTGTGGAATGTAGGTTTTTCCAGTAAATTTAAAATGTGATTTATTTATTATTGCAAAATGCCATTCCATAAATATGGCAACAAACATAAATATCATGTTGACTTACAGATGTATTCATTATTATATATTTTCCCCCTGAATCTTCAACTAATTTAAAAATGATTGAAGTCCCTGGTGTAGCCAAGTTTGTTGTAAAACTCTTTTGCTTGTTTTAATCTACAGGTTATTTTTTTTCTTTGTTCATGTGACAAGGTCTTTTCATTGCAGTTTTGTGCAATATACCAACTTTGCTATATTAAAAAAAAAACCAGCATTGCCAGTGCAAAAACTTTTACTTGTCATAAACGGTAGTAAATCACTTAAAGGCTAAATGACATCAGCATTTTTCAGTGAAAATCAGATGTTTTCCTAAATTGTATTTACCGGCCAGACAGACATGAATAAAAAGTTACTGGAAATTCAAATTGTATTATATCAAAACTGAAAAGTGTATATTTCCTGGTGAATCAATGTTTTGGAGACAGTGTTTCATGGCGACAGTAGTTATCTCCCCTCGTTCTCATCTTCAATCATGTACTGTCTATGTTGTACAACAATTCAGTTGTTGTACAGCTGCTCTACTGTTTTGTGTTTTTCTTCTACTCTGTGTTCTGCTGCTGTACCTGGAATTTCCCTTTGTGGCTTTTGCTTGCTTGTGGGACAATAAATGTATATCCATCTATCTAGTTACCATGGAAACATGCTAAGTACAGAGCCTCTGAACATCCAAATGTGTCATATCTGACACCATTGACAAGCTGCGTTTTGTCTGACTCGTTGGATGTGTCGGTTTTATACGCTGTTGTGTATCCATCCACCCTCAACCACATTGGTCCAGCAGTCACGGCCAGAGTGTTCAAAGTGTTCAGTGCACGGCAATGTGATCATAAGTCTATTGTATTCCAAAATGACTAATGTCTCCAAAAAGATCCGTCCTATAAACTTGCCATTTTTGCTGTGTTCCTAGACCAACAACACGGCATCAGATTATGACACACACACACACACACCCCCCAATTGATCAAACATTGTTTATCAGTAGATGCTTTTATTATCTTTGGTTGTTGGGTTGAACACTTGGGCTTCCTTCTACTCTAGACATTTCCTGTATTTAAGTAGGGATGCAACAGTTACCACCATGGCTTCCCTCCCTGATTATGTGTGGTTTATTTCAGCCAAACGGATAAAGTAGTCATCTTCTACTTTCTAGAACAATTTATTGGTTAAAAGCACTTTAAGCGACTGTGGATAATACAATGTTGTAAAGTGTGTTTGTCTGTTGTGCCGTTTCAGAACCTCCCTTACAAAGGTAGTATCCTGAAGGGCCTGAGCCCCGGGCAGCACATTACAATTAAAGGCCAGGTCAGCTTGTACCCACACAGGTAACGTGAACCACGACAAAGACTTGACATCAGCCAGCGTACAGCGACAACTCCTGAATTTACCTGTGAGTCCCGTTTCCCCGTAGCTTCACGGTGAACCTCCGCAACAGCCGCACGGAGAACATCGCCCTCCACCTCAACCCTCGCATGAAGTCGGCCGTGTTCATCAGGAACTCGTACCTGGGTGAAACCTGGGGTCAGGAGGAGCGGGAGTTGCCCTTCTTCCCCTTCTCCTCAGGGGAGTACTTTGAGGTAGGCGCCACATTGTTACCAAACGTCTCACACACACACACACACTGGTCACAAACGTCGCCGCCAATGTCCACTTTCTTTTTGCCCCACCCCCTCAGATCCTCATCCTGTGTCAGCCTCATCAGTTTAAGCTGGCGGTCAACGGATCGCACTTGTTTGAGTTCAGACACCGCGTGCAAGACTTGAGCAGCATCGACCAGCTGGAGATCATGGGAGACCTGGAGCTGACCGACGTCAAACTGTGGTGAGCGGCGGCTCCAGACGTATGAAGGAGCCCTGCACCGCCCACCCTAACACCTCCCCACCCCCACGCCACAAGGACGATGGATGCTTCAGAATCAAGTGTTAGACGAGGGTGTCTTCGAGGACGCTGCTGCATTTGGAGACAGCGGCGCAGATGGGTCGTACCATGAACTTAATGCTCCATCTGTGGAGAAGACTGATGCACGAGGCCGCCGAGGCCCCAGAAGGAAATGACTGTTTACAACCGCGAGTGAGGTTTGACCTCCGTTTACGTCTTCTGTTGAGCGAACTGTACAGTTACAATGAGAGATCTGTGTAAATATACACGAACCAATGTCAAGGCAAATGTACGAAAATAAACAAAAGCACTTTTTGTGAGGTGAAAATTCCAATTTGAACCAAGTCATTTTAGAGCTAATTTTAAAAAGCGCATTACTCAGAATTCCAACAAGACCATGAATATGTTATCATCGATGTAAATCCTCAGGAACGTGAACGTGAATTGGAAAGCCAGGGTCCTATGCACTTTATGTAAATGCAAAACAACATCCAACAGTGCAACCAGACTGAAGCACAGTGCAGAACAGGCAGGTTTCACCTGAAGTTTCATCACACTCGCGTTTTCAGTAATTCTGTAAACTCTGGATTAAAGTGGTCTCCTGCATCTGTGACTGTCTCCCGTCTCACTGTTCTCCAACTCTGCAAAGCTCAAGCCTGCTCCACTTTAAACACCTTTGCATTGTCTGTTGTAACTGCTGTAAAATATGAAAATCTATCCTTTGTAAATTACTTAATAGCAAATAAATGTGTAACTATCATCTACTCATCTTCTATGACAGGGCTGTTAGACCCCATCTCCTTGACTGTTGTTGCTGCTCGGACACTGTGTTGCTTTGGATTAAAATTTGCAGCATCCCCAACCTGGCTGTAATTTCCTGGAGGTACTTGAGTTGCAGTTCTCTGGTTCATCCACAAGGTGGCAGACGAGAATTAAATGTTGACAAACCTTTTACCTTCTTAAGATGTCTTCAGATCAGGTGTCTTTGACACTTGTTCTCCATTTCCTCTGACCCACAGGAACTCATCCTAGGCTGATAAAAAGTTGGTGTTTATTAATATCCACAGGAAATATAATTTGTAAGATTTTGTAATAACTGTGGTACAGTACAACAGTCTCTTATTTTTAACATAAACTTAGAAAAAGCTGGATGATATGCAACATGACATTAACCATTGCACTGCTGACGAGAATGTCCCAGAAAAAAAGGCAAAAGATACTGTCCGTTCAGTGAGAGGCAAGGAGGTTAAAGTTTGTTTTACAAAAACACATGTGATCCATTGACAGAAATTTAGCCTTTTGGACCAAAAAAATGGCATACTGTGTTTTTTTTTTGTTTTTTTAAATGGCTGAAAGTCACCTGTCCAGAGCCCAGGAGATAACACATTAGACTTCTTTTGAATAGAAAAAAAAAAAAAAGTGTATGACTTTCATACAGGCAATCAAACCTAAAACCACTTCTCCCAGTTCCAGCAGAGAGGTTTGGCAAAGACACTGGCTGAGGACAACCGGTTTCACTTCAGTTTCTAGCAGCTGATTGTAAACCACCATCTTCTTCAGTTCCACGTCTGCTAAGGACAGCACAGTTCATTTGGAGGAGAGACCACTTGGTCTGAATGTGGCACAGGAAGCGTCTGAGGAGCAGAGTGTGTGTGTTGGCAGGAGGTACCAGTGTCAGACGGAGCTGAGCTTGACCAGTCCTCTGACCGAGTCCTCGTGCAGAGAGTCCTGGCTGGCTGGGTTGTAGAAGCCAGCCTGCACCGTGTGGCTGTGGCCCAGGGGGCTGTTGCAGGGAAGCATCCCTGGTGGTGAGGGGACTTCCTCTGGCGTAAGGAAGTGGTGGTGGGGCAGCGGTTCCTGAAGCGGGTGTGTGTGGTTGTGTGTGAGGCTGTGTCCGTGGATTGGCAGCATGTCGGTGGCGTCGTGGCAGCTGAGGCTGGGGGTGGACGTCGGAGGTGTGGGTTGGCCGAGGGGTAGCGAGGCGCACGGGCTACCCAGGCTGAGAGACGTGCGTCCGGGGAGGGTGCCTCCATTCTCAGGTGATGCTGTCAGGATGACGGGCTCGCTGCTTTGCTGCTGGAGGAGAGGAGTGGCGGCGGCCTGTAAAACGAATTTGGTGCTCTGAATGCACTGGTCTTGGTCACACTGAGTAGAAAGCGGGAAGAAAGGGGAATAAAAGGGGATGAGATGGACGATGTGGAGGTGACAGACGGGGAAAAATAGAAAGGGAGGAGACAGACAAGTGGAGAGAGAGAGAGAAAAAAAAAAAGAGGATAGCACCCTGGTTAGAATGCACAGCCACATTAGAACCCACACCAGCAAATGCCCCCCCACCCCCTAGGAAAAACAGCTCAGGTCAATAAGCAGAGTTGGAAACACAGCTATCAAGTCTCTTCTCTGTGGCATATTGATCAGTATTGCATCGCTGTGAAATGGAAATCACATGTGGAAAAGTGGAGCAGGCTAAGTGGGTTAGGACATGTTGAATCATCAATACCATACATTACCTGCAGGCAGATTAGCTTAAACCCTGTTAGCCCTTTATCACCGCAGAGCAATCGTGTATTTAGAGCAGTTAAAGATGAAAGATCACCACTTGTACAGAGGTTACAGAAGTGCAGAGCCATCCAACAAAAGGGTAAACGTACCCACCCCGCCCACCCCCTCACAGCCTGACTGACCAGATATGCGAAGTGTGTCCATTTGTCCTCACCTTTCTGTCTCACTCTCACTGACCTAAAAAGAGCAGATTACAGATGGGATTCAGACACATGTTGAACTACTTTCGACAGTAGGAAAGATTTTATCGCTTCTATTATCAGCTGCACGCATCAGCTGCTCTTGACTTATCACTTTTATGACTCTGGCTTCCCTCCAGACTAATCTGAGCGAGGCGAATTGGACTGAAATGACACTGAACTCTTCCTCGTCGACACGTTACCGCAGAGCTGCCTCTGTGCCTCACCCGATGAAGAACCAAGAGGGAGGAAAAGGACCGACAGTCATTTGTCCTTCTAGTTCTACTTTCTGGCCCATTCATGTTGTATAAATAATCAGAGCTAGACTGACTCAACCACATCAACCCCCCCCACCGCAGACACAAAAACAGCTACAAAGGATTAATACCGTTGACAGTGTCACTGATGAAAGGATACAGGGTGAGTCTATGGGGAGGGGTTTGTTGACACCACAACAAGACCAAGTATATAATCCTGTGTTTGCATTCAATACCTGACCCTTACTTGCACTACTGCAACACACTAAGCGTAGAGTTCTCAAAGCATGACCGTGATCCCAGACAAAAGAGCCACAATGAAGATGGTGATGAATGGAAAGACACTAAAATAGTCTCCCTCGATGCACTGGCTACAACATAATGGTCATGGAGAAAACGTTCCTCAGAAGCAGGCCTTGTTGTATCCAGTGTGTTCGTTGTCGTCCGTTTAATTTCGATTCTCGGAACAGTCACATGGCTGAGACCTTTTAATAAGGCATGTTTAATTCAATAATTGCAAGGTCGTTGAAGGATCCGGACATGAGAGGAGACGCAGCTCCAAGGTGACATCATGAAATCACACAATGACTGAGAACAGTACAATATCAGCATCACGTTTAAGAACCACTTTGAGGATGTCTTCCCCCCCCCCATTTCATTTTGACAACAATTTAAATACTGACTGCAGTCTGCCTGTAAGACAATCAGGTTACAAGAGTGAGGGGCTGGTTTGTGAGTTGTCGGTTATTCACTACTCACTGTGCAGATAACGTCAAGGAAATGTGGTTAATCCACTTTGTGTGTATTGTGTGTATAAAAAGGCATGAATACGACTCAAAGGGAACACGACCGCAGAGAAGAGTGGGTTCAACAAGTCAAAAAATAGAAGCCCATTTCATCATATAAATCTCCGAACCTCCTCAAAGATAAATACGTGATCATACAGAACCGGGAATGGGTTTAGTGGAAAGTTTATCCGTTTGCTTTGTTTACCGATACTCAAATGCTTGTTTTTAATTCAGAGACTCTTGTCTTCACACCCAGCATTTTTACACCATTATCCGAATTTCTCTCCATCTAAAACAGACTAAATTAGGAATTTTCTGAATGGAGTATTATCCAACCGACACATGCGAGTTATGCTGAGGTTATTCCAGAAGATTCGTTGGACGTGTGAATGGCGCATTCAGAAAATACATCTAACGTGCACGTTTTACAGCTGGTTGCAAAACGCAGCCTCTGTTTCCACTCTGAAAAGACTCATATCCTCTGTGGTAGAATTGGTAAATCCAAAGGAACGTCTGCAGATCAGGCTGGAATGAGGAACAGGCGTTCTGTTAAACATTATGAAAGGGGATTTCAAAGGCTTGGAATATGAGGAAGTATCAAACGACAGCCTTTTCCTGAAGGTCCAGTTGATACGCTGGAACGCCAGTGGAAAACACTTCAAGAAAACCAGTTCTAATGAGGGTATGAAGGCCTGAATGGAAACAGCAGGACTTGTTTTCATTAGTAAACAGATTATTAGGAACTTGGTCTTTTTCACAATAAGGTCAAAAACCACAACATTACATGCATTTAAGCATGTGGAGAGATTAGACTATTCAACTGATGTGTTTCAACCCTCTGTCAGTGTGAGGAGATAATTACAGACACTGATGACCAATGATGACCAACAGATGAATTAAAGCTCATGACGCCATGTGTCTCTCTCTGCCGCGAACACCAAACCCGAGAGGGGGCTTTTGTTATCAAGGCGTAATGTGACATCATATCACCCACTGTTACCATGGCAACTGCTTACGAGGCTTCTCAGAACAGACTGTGTGCTTTTAAGCTGCATCACAGAGTATGGTTCAGACGAGGCACAGTTCATCCCTGGATCTGACAGCATTGACTGGACGCTACAACAGCCTACAGTCCAAGTGCTGTGTGTATTATTGATCATGTTCTTTGCTCATTTATGTCTGTTTGTTTGATTCTCGGTCATTCAATTGAGATTTTTCCTTTTTATGTGTTGACTGCAAATCCCATTACATGGATTACTTTAAATAAACATGACTCATGAATACAAAGAAAGCTGATTTTATTTTAGAATAATTTTTCTCTCTCTCTGCAGGCATAAAAGAGTAAAAAGGCTGATATTTCATAGTCTATAGTTTGTTTTGACATTTTTTTCAAGTGTGATTTTAAAATGATCAATAATTCTGTGCAATTGCCTTTATAAACAATAAAGTTCACACAAATCTCCACATAAGTCCAATACAATCCAGTCCAATGTGACCATAACTATTGACTGACTAGAACCATTTACTTCATTGTGGTTCAATTTCAGTTTTGTTTTTTTTTTTAGCATCCTTGCATAAAAAATAAACTAAAGACAGTTCTTATCAATGATGAAATGAAATGGCAAAAAAGGGTCGAGACGTGAATTAACAACAAACGATATAAAGCAAAAGGAACAGATGGAACGCCCTGAGAAATTGTACCTTTTGTTAATTGTAGTGGCCTGTTGGAGTTCACATGTGTCTATATGTGTTCAAACAGCAAGCAATAAAAACATGAAATCAATGTTTAGCAGTTTCAAGGAGGAGTGAGAAAAGTTATATTAAAATTTTTTAGGCATTTGTTAAATCCTCAAAGGAATGCGTTGGTGCCATAGAACTATCAAAGTTTGATATAATCATGATTAACTTTCCTTCACTGTTCTGCTCTGTTGTCTCTTCGTTCATCTTGAGACTCACACTTGGCACATCCACACACTTTCTCTGGATAACACCCACCCACACACCTCTGCAGTAGAGTCACAGAAGGAACCAGACACATTTACTCATGTGGGATTGAATCATCTAACTGAATCTCTCCACCAGAATATTCCTAAAAGGTGCTAGTCGACTGAAGATGCCGTCTTACTCAAGTCAATGTGCTACACTTTTCCATGAACATCTTGTCACGCGAGTTTTTTTTCAAAGTTTCTGTAACAGACAGTTTTTCTGGTTAACTAAATACACCACACACTGTGTGTTGTTGTGCAGCTGGGACAATCGAATAACTCTCTTTACTAATAACAACAGCTACAGAAAACAGATGGCAGTTATTTCTGAATGTGCTAACATAAGGGAATGTTCCTGTGGCTCTGGGCCCATTAAGCGTAGCAGGCACATTTGGGACCTAAAGACAGACGACGGTGCTGCTTGACATCGCAGTGAGAACTTGCTGGATGAGGTCAAGTTAGGATGGGAACAGTAAGGCAACTGTGGTGGCATGAGGGAAAGTACCAGTGAGAGATGTTTAGTGGCTGCCTGTGAATAGGCCTTAAATCCAGTGTGTAATGTACGAGGGTAAACAACAGGAGACTTGTACTTCTATTCAGACAACGGAGGAAAACTAGCCAGTGAGGTCACGACAATGACCTGCTCAACACACCCACTATTCTGTCCAGACGGCCTAATGGTACAGAAAATATCTGTTTACCGACTATGGTGCGCTGTGGTTGTATAATTTGAAACAGTCGGATTCACTACGTACATTATCAGTCTCCGATCTCTGCACGCTCTTTTTCTTGGGCTTATTGTACAACTCGGGCTCTCAGCAGGATAAGAAAAACACAGACAAAACCCTCTTAATCTTACACGTTCTGACTGATTTTGCAAAATCCTAAAACAAGAGGATGACTGAAATCTGGCAGACTGATAATATAGCTCGGAGCACAGCACTGCCTCAGCACCGGCAGACTCCAAAGACCCTCGTCTTTGTTACCGTTGACCTAATTCAACAAAAACATGTAGTGACACATGCAAAATTGAAAACGTCACAAACCCCCTCTTTGGAATCCGAAGCAATTTCATTTGTTTCAGTCTAGTGGAAGAAGGAAGACTAAGTGGATTCTCCTCTCCAAAGAGGGGTGGAGGGATGGAAAGGTGCAGTGGTGTGTGTGTGTGTGTCTTAGTGTGTTGGAAAGCAAAGCTGCTGATAGGAATAGACTGACCTCATGTGGCCTTTACCCTCCCTGCATAGGTCACGTTATCATCAACAGTCCTTCAACTAATAGCTTATTTTGACCTTTACAATCAGACACGGAATAACCTGGCATACAGTCTGTGGTTTCTTCTTCTTACATGGACGTGGGGACAAAGTTCAGTCCCCTCAGTTTGTGAGAGTCGAGTTGAAAGATTAACAAATAATTCAAAGAAAACCAGTTGGGGGTAAGAGGAACAGTGTCTAACTGTCCTGTTAAACTGTCAAAATCGAATTTGTGCTGTTAAACTAGACCATATTGTGCGGTACATTGACCCTGTGCTGTTACAGTATTGACTTATTGGTCGCACTTGTCACTTTCATGTGTGTCATCCAACACAATCAAATACAATTTCATATACAAGAAATTCATACAAAGCTTTGGAAATTATCAGCTCAAGTAGTGAAAAGTCAATATCTGCCATCACACCACCCGTTTTATTTTCTCTAAATATACAGAAAAAGATCTGAGCACAACCTATCTGCTGTTTCTAAATAAAAATGAAGCTGTATTGAAATATACTAACATTTTTCAGGAACAATCGGAGAACTCTATTAAAATAGACCAGAACATCTAAATGTTCTGTTATAATTTTCTCTCTGACTCAATCCTCAAATAGATCTTAGATGTTCTTTTACTGATTTGTGCTTTTATTTATTTTTACTACTGTATAGGGACAAGCATTGCACTGTGTGTGTGTGTGTGTGTGTTTGTGTGTATAAAATGTTAAGTCATGTTGTGTGACCTTGGCAACTGAAACAATATTTATTAGAGTCTCCAGAACTTCAACAACCAAGCACTATCTTCAAGTGTGGTAAACTAGCCTTCAGTTTTCCTTTTCCCACATCAGTGCCCTTACCATGTGGCTCTGTTGCGACTGGGTGGCACCGTACATGGTGATGCCATTGGTTGGTGGTGCCAGCTGCGGTGCATCTGATTGGATAAAGCCCCGTCTGTCAATGAGGCTAAACAGAGAGAAACAGACACGAGAGAAAAACACTCCTTTAGGTTGTTGAATCGTTAATATCGCACAGAAAATGTCAACACCCACGACTAGGTCTGATAATACAAATAACTTCAGTATTCACTACCAAATCACAGAGGTGAGAGTGAAATGTTCAGACACTTAAGTGACTCTGGCCAGGTTGTCTCAGAGTTTGAGTGACCGTGCAGAAGAAACACAGATTGTAATTACTCTTACACGCTTTTAGAATCAAACATCCATTCACACTAACACACACACAAAATCAGAACTTGGTATTAAATCGCTGAGGTCCTGCAATTGCGTGAATGGACTATTTGTGTCAACATCAGTGACGCAGGTCCAATACACAGAGCTGGCCCAGTGCACACCTGCTGAGCAACTGATATGGATAATGTACGTGTGTGTGGTCATGGGCCAAATGCATGTAATAGTGGCTGTTTGTAGGCCAGATAAAGGTTTATCTGACATAGCAGTCTGAACTCCGTTCGCAGTGGAGGTGTCAAAACAGCTTGAACAGGGTAATCATTTAACGGAAATGGTGAGTTCTAGTGGGACTGAACTGGAATGGATTGGAAAGGTGAACTCTGGGGCCCAATAGCAGCTGCTGCGTTGCTGGTAATGAATACCCGAATGTGTATGGTGCAGTTAGGAGGAACCAAAGGCAAAAAAACAAAAAACACACGGGCTGATGATTAGAAAAAGACCTCAACAGAGACTAAATAGGTAGATGTGGTTGTCCATGTGTGAGCGTCTGCACTGGCTACATAGTCCAAGGCTGAGGTGAAACATTCCTTCTTCACTTGTGCACCCAGCTGTGCAATGCCTGCGGCTGGCCACAAATGCACATAAACACACACGGCCCAAATGGCTGCCACCTGTGCACCATGGACTCTCCTTTGCCACCCACTGGAATTATTGTGAGTGAGTTATGGTGGGTAGGCACAGTACAGCCAAATATGCTGACAAACTGCTGCTAAAAGCCACTTGTCTCCCTCTATTTAGCGTGCATTTGTAGGTATGTTAAGGAATACTATATGCACATGTACAGATGGATGCTCTGATTCTACCAAAAGAGTGAAAATCTAAAGGCTGCAAGTTCCAAAGAACGAGGGGAGTGTGTGACGTCTTGACTACGTCAGTGTGTGTGTGTTGATCTTCACAGTGGGTGCAGTGGCCGGCAAAGATAAGAGAAGATAGAGGATATCTCTTTCTAGTTTTCTGCATTCGAACATTTCCAACCAAACTGATGCCGTTACGTATGAAAGACGGATGAGGTTCAATTAAAAACCTCGGCTTCATCGCTGTGAATATGAGAATTGCCTTGGAAAGTGACAAAGGAAAACAGACTGGAGGCGAATGTGAAATGGTTACTGGCATTTACAGTCACATGGATAGTGAAAATGTCACTGTGACAGTCAGCTTGTATTTCGGTTCTAATCACACGAACAGCAAGTGTGAAATCTAATATATCAAGCCAACTTTGATCTCGGATTTGGTTAAAACTGTCCCAAATCCTTTATGCTTTTGCAGTATCTTAGTTGCTATGTATAAGAAGAAGCTGCAGGCGGTCTAATTTCAAGGCAGTGCCACACATCAAAAGGAGTCTTGACTAATGGGACTATTTTAGCTCTTGGACAAAATGGAAAAGTACAATGAAGGAGGATAAAAATAACATGTGTGACCTATTGCACTGAAGGTGAGAAATTACAAAATGGTCTGTGGCAAGACCAGGGTTTCTCTGTAATCATCTGTGCATCTGGGAATGTATGACCTCACACAGACTTCGTACCTTGGAGGAAGGGGTCCACACAATGCTGCACAGCAGTTGGTGAATATATTCCCATAGCTGTAGGGGTTGTAGTTGTCTTTACCTCGCTTAGAAGACCACGAACCTTTAATCTGCAGGAGACCACACAATGATAGTCAACAATGCAAAATAAGACGGGGAAAAATAAATAATCATAAAACGATTATGTCTGAATATTCAGGCTTTAAAAGATTTTTTGGCCCGTACGGGGATCGAACCCGCGACCTTGGCGTTATTAGCACCACGCTCTAACCAACTGAGCTAACCGGCCATGTGAAAACCTGACACCCATCTTGTCTGAGGAATTCAGAGTCAACAGTCAACACATGGCATGGGAAAGCTTGATTCCGTTTCCCCTACAATCTCAGAGCCAGGACACTATTGCTGGAGGAAATTCATTTAAAACACTATTGTGAATTGGAAAAAACAAAGTTACAAATACATTTTTGTAGCCCATGATTCAAAAGTTATGAGTAAAGCTATGAAACAGGACCAAAATATTGAAATCTATCCATTTTTTTCTAAAATATTGAAATCTAGAATGTATAATTTTTTTTCATTCATGTCAGAATTTTAGTAGTTTTTATTGTGTTAAGATTAATTGGGACAAAACAATGTTAACCTTTATTTTTCAATCAATCTTTGACATGTTTTTTTTTTCTTTTTTCTTTCTTTTTTTCCAATCTTTGACATGTTGACATATACTGGTGCCAACATACACAATATAATTTAAGTCATGATAAAATATATGTTGTGTTGTATTAATGTTTTTGTGCTCCCTCAAAGATAATGGGATGAAGACTTCCCTGGTACACACGGGAATATATAAAAAGAAAATAAAACACAAATATTAACGTCCAGCTACCAACAGTGATTTAGTTCTCTTTTTTAAAACTGTACAATAAAAGACCAACAGTAAAAAAAGCAGCCATAATCATTCAAGCATCATTATAATCTGAAACAAAAGTGCTATTTGATTTATAATTAGTTAGAAAACAACCAAAAGGCTGCATTTTTCATTTCTGTCAAGGAAGAAATGTCCTGCGGATCTACAAATGTCAGTTTTGTGACAGTGATTTATACTCACATCTTCGTTGGTGGTCTGGTTGGAGCTGATCAGGTAGGTATGGAAGCCTGAGAGGCCCACTATAGACCACACTGAGAAAAAACACACCACCACTTCCAGCACAGTGACACCATTAAGTCAAGGAGCAAGTGAGTGTTAATTTAATCTATACTTGCAAGTGGTGAAACAGAAATACACACAAAATGAATGGAGCCATACTGAGGCAGCATAGACAGCTTGCAGGTTCTAGCATATTGACCTACAGCCTGAGGTTGCGCTCCTCTTGCCAATAGTTCCTAGTTACCAGTTCATTTGGCAGGGACAATGGAGCACTGCTCATTTTCTCTGCTCTAGATAAAAAATACAGAACACACACTGAAGAGGCCTTGCTCTGCTTATACAACTAAGTACTCCAAACCTATATATTAATGATGAACACACACCAAGGGCATCTGATTTACAAACAGAGAACAATGGGTTGCCATAAATGTGATATTTTATATAACTGATAAGAGGATAAAATTCAATATTCATGAAAAAACAGCTTTTCTGTTTGAGTTGTGGACAGATAATCTGACCCCACTTAGGGAGCACAAACCATGTAATCATTCACTGTGTACAAATAACTGCTACAATACTATTGACTCCAATCCCACTTAATAAAGCCCTGTAGGACATAGACTTATCAGCTTGACTTAGCACATTTTTCTCAGCCAGAGAAACTGTTATCTCACTCGGCCGTAGAGAGGATAGGAAGAGAGAGGCAGGGTCAAAGTCCAGTTTACTCGTTTGAACGGTCACCAAAAAAATAGTACATATAATTTTAAGTCCAATATTTCAAAAAAGCTCATCGGTTCAGGTTATTATTATGGCCTGTGCTGAACTCCTTCTAGATCGAGGTGAAAATTAAAGAACAAAGTAGCATGTTGACTCATAGAGTGATCCACGGGTTCTAGGGGTCTTTATGTTGTATTCATATATGCTGTATCGGATTTGTCCAGCAATCACCAATAAACCATTTTGGCCAACATAAGTAAGGCTGTTGTATTTTAAAATTACTAATATCTCCCAAAATATTGGTTCCCTCAACTTGCCGTTTTCGCGACCGTGTTCCTTGACCAAACATACATAAGTGTGCTAAACCGCAGCCATCAGCTCTTTCTGAATTTTAAGTGATTCCTGACACAGACAGAGGCCGCTTGGCTTTTAATATATAGATGGGTTTGCAGAGACTCGCAATGAAATAGGACTAAGAAGACATACAGCACTCATGCAACCCGGTAACTGTAGACAATGAGAGCAGCAACAGATGGACTTGCTTTACACAGAACAGAATAACAAGGGGAAAAAAAACAAAACAAAAACATGAGGAAAGACAGGACTGGGTTCCATTGAAAGGATATCTGGCAGGACTATCTTTAAGTGCATTGAGGAATCCTTTTTCATGGGCGCCTGTGAAAAACCAAGGACAGAGTTTGGTTTAGACAACTGCATGACTTTATTCACACATATATCACACACACGGCGTAGCACACCAACATTAAACAGCACCCTCTGACTGTAAACACTCGTATCTGATACTGGTTAGTACACACACTGGAGCCATTACCTGCAACATGCTCCTGTCTCGGTTAACATTTAAGTGTGGATAAGCTGAAGTGAGAGAGAATATGCCGGCTTAAACTGACATCCAATTTAATTTCCATCTGTGATGAGGATAGCACAGAGCCAAAAAAAGAGCAAAAAGGTCTGTTGGCTGACTCCAATCAGACAGACTGATCAGTGATTTTGCTCTTAACTGCAGCTGCACAAATTGCAACCGATGGGTTCATAGAGTGCAGAGATATTCTTAATGATTCCAGTAGTCAGATTTGAGCATTTAAGTTAATATGAAGCAGCAGGTTTTAGCACCATGTCATGCTAAAAACATGGCATTTAACACATCAATAGCTGACGTGCTTCTGAGTGGGCGACAGCGACAAAACATATATAACGTATAAGTAGGGCGGATTTTATTCTGACAGCCAGAGAGGAGCACAAACCTAACAACTGAGTTAGTCTATTACACAACACACACCACAACAAATCAAAAGGGGAGTAATTTAAATTTTTAGAGCCATGTATTATTTTCCTTTGACCTATAACTATTGGCTGTTATCGACCCCAGCTTCTGCTTCAGGTAATGCTATATTTATGCTTATAAGTCATATAATGGTGTGGAAGTTAAATATTAAAACATTCACAGTGTTAATATGAAAAACCTGAAGTGTCGTTATTTTGACTGTCGCCCTGCGTTTTCAACTGTCCATTACATTGAACAGTCTTTTGCTGAACTTCTACCAGTTTTTATTCCGTTCCCATTACTGACGTCCAGTTCAATATTAATTTTGCTCACAGTTTTGCTTCTTGTGTGTATTAAGTTTTTCATATCGCAGTGAGGTGATTAAGACGCAGGTCTGAAATGCATCTTCATGAAGATGACCAGCCACAACTGGTTGTGAACACATGAAGTTAAGACTCTTTACACAGCACATCCTATGTGATTTTATCTGATGGCTGTAAACACACGCTGCCCTGAGTCACGCTCATCACTTGTCATGTCTGAATCACATTAATAATTGTTCTGACAGTTAAGTGCGTGTCCGGCTTCTGAGCATCGGTGTAAGTCAGACTGTAAGTTTCAGACTGCTGCAGGATCATTTGGTCTCATCAGCAGCTGATCAACGTGGCTAAAATTAAAGTGGAGTTTCGGGGGTTATTAATCGGGACTACATTTCCTGACATTAATTTTTTTGGCATGTACTTGTTTTTTCAGCACCAACATTCACCCACTGGCTCTCATTAATGCACACACAAACGCGCTCACACTGATGGGGCGCCCAACAGTCCACTGCCTGCTCCCAGCTGGAAAGATGGTAACGAGCCAGAACGCTGCAGTTCTTCACAACACCCACTTACAACCTGCTGGCTCCAAACACACCAAGAACACAGCCACGACGACTGCAAGTGTGTATCTTTTTTGTATCGAGCCTGAGCATGTACTCCCTCCCTTCTGTCGTCTGCTTACTTAAAATGATGTGTGTGATGACAAAGGCGAAGATGAAGATTGTGAGGAAGGAGAGCGACAGGATGAACAGGTAGAAGAAACGGTAGTTCCTCCTTCCCACGCAGTTCCCCACCCACGGACAGTGGTGGTCAAAACGCTCTGCATAGACAAACAGACAGATGGAGTCCGGGTTAAACTACTGTTTTGGACATAAGAATGCCTAGTTACCACACTGCTGTGAGTGTAAACTTTATGTTTAAAAAAAATAATTTAGAAAAAGTTTCAGAATCAAGGAAGTACAACAAAGCAACTGACGTCTTTACACTGACACATCTAAAATAATCAGGTAACTAGTGCGCAGACACACTCAATGCAAATATAGGAACATAGGGAATTTATGGAAAAGTGAAAAGACCCTCTGGGTTTTTTTATGCTGCAAATAACTGACTAACATGCCTGTGTCTGCTGAAAAACTCCCACTGTCACCGTGTCACTTGAGGCTGAAAAGATGAGAGCACCACTTTACTCAAAGATAAAGCACCCAGGAAAAAGAAAAAAAAAACTCAGTTTTAAGAGCATTTGAGGAATTGTAAATGGAGAAAAAAAGAGAGGTGTTACAGCAGAGTGTGTTGCCAAGACTCGTAATAAATCACAGATGGCCACGGTATTCCATTGTGCGAGTGACGCCGCTGGTCCGTCAGTCACTTGTGGAGAAGACAGTGCAACTTTGTAGAAATAAAGAAAAGACTATTGTGCAGCAAGGATCGGTGCAACGTGCGACTGAAATTCCGTGGTGCTGAATCAAAGTTAGGAATTCAACAAAATACCCGTTTATTTTCATACATGGCAGCAAGTAAACAACAGCAGCGCATTAACATGAGATGTACTGCAAAAGTGTATTACACTTCTTTGTTATTAGCTCAGTTATGTAATCAGCCTTGGCTCTACAGTGCAGTCTTCTGACTGCTGAATACAGGGCGTAGGAGCCAGTAACTAATACATCAGATCCGTTATTTCTTTGGAAAGCACAAATGACCTGCTTTTGACTCCATTACTCAATGGCCGGTGGAAGTGCATGTAGGAAATGTGGACTCTCCTCAGACAGGGGAAAAGCTACAATGCCTGAAATGGGATTTTCACACTGGCATTAAACAAGGGGTCATAAATATTACAGGAACAAATTGCTGGGAAGGATGTTTGATATACTTCTGTAGGCATTACGAAATTGTGACTTTCTCCTGAGTGAGATAAATTAGCGAATACATTTTCACTATGAAACACTTGTACTGGGGATATTCAAATTCTGCAAGGCAGCCACAAAAACACGACTGCTTTGATATTTTTTTCAGGTGAAATTTAAAAAGGTATAATTGGCCATTTTCACCATCATGTGCAATAATGGCTAACATCTTCTATGTTGCGTCCCCCTGGAAGTATTATCAACATCATTCCCCTCAGAGGATCGTTACAACTCCATCTAACGTGCTTGAATTGAGCAAACTACAGAAAAACTCAATATCAGCAAATAGAAAAAGAACAAGAGAATAATCGCGAAATCCCAACCTTATGTCCACCACCACACATCTTACTTTAGAGTGCATTTACTCTCCAACAGCTGAAGGAAGGGCTGTGGAGGAAGGGGAAAGCAGACGTGTGTCATAATTGTGAGCTTTTATGGGCTTCTTTCATGTCTCCCAGTGGAATGGCCCTCTTAAGAAAGGAAGTGAATCTGTTCCTATCCAGGTCCACCAGGGAGGCCTTATCCATTGTGGCTGCTAACTTATTTAAGAACTTGTCAGCACCCTGGGGGTCTACAATGTCAGAGGTAGAGACACGTGAGTGGGGAGACAGTGAGTGCACTCATCGCACGGATTCTGCACCAACAATGTTACTATACCCCGTTTCCAGTTTATTGCTGCATTCATGCAAGGTAAGCAGAACAGGAAACCCCTCTCATTATCTACATTTGGGAAGTGCTCAAGCATGATTTACAGGCAGATACAGTACAGTCTCCCCTGCTATTAACAAAGGAAGCTTACAGATTATTTTCCTATCATGGGCAATTTATAGACAGTGATCTAATTTTTTAAGACAATTTGATAAAAATAACCGTTTGTTAATGTGGTTGTGTGTATACGTCACTGGTAACTCAGCATACATACATACATATATACATATATATACATACATACATACATATATACATATATACATATATATACATATATACATATACATACATATATACATATATATACATATATACATATACATACATATATACACATATATACAT
>JAPTHA010000016.1:11168113-11182349 GCA_029814585.1 Gymnapogon annona | reverse complement strand
TATATAAACTCACTGTAACCTTGACCTTTGGCCAAAATCTAATCAGTTCATCTTTGAGTCCAAGAGAAAGTTTGAAGAAATTCATTTAAGGCTGAGATTTTGTTGAATGGATGCGTTTGGTTGTTTTTGTCAACATCTCCTTAAACCTTGTTGTTTTTTCATTCAGTTCTTCTATTAAAAGGTATTTGTAGACACCTAAAGAACCTCTGATCCAGAACTTCCTGTAGTGATACCCTGCCATTTTGGGCGGGAACGTCGAGATCACATTTCTTATGGAATACACGGCAGTTACAACTGACACTCATCCCGAACTTCAGCACTGCCACCCACCTGCAGTATGGAGAGTCTGCCTACACGTCTGTTTCTAGTTTTAAAATTTCTCCCATCTGTTTGTGGATAAATTGCACACAACTATCTAAACACCTTTTTAAACCGTAGAGAAAAGGATACAATTTATTAGTCCTGACAAAGCCTGTGAACAGCTTCTCGTATGTATCTATATGAAAATAACTTATCCTTTATTTTACTTTCCCGTGTCAAGAAGGAAAGGCACCAATACTTGTGTTGGTGTAAACTGTGCAACATTAATGGAGCGTGACACATTTATTAGTGGTAAGTTGTGTATTTGCCTCTGAAGTGATTTACTGGACACCTCATTAGGAGATGAATTAAATCCCCATCCGTCTGTGTTTTATACCTCCAGGTTACAGTTAGTTAGGGCTAGAACACATTAAAACTGACATTTTTCTTTACATAAATAAATATGGATGAAAGATATTTTAAACTATTTTTCTCTCCATAACAATGTATCCTGTCAACATTAAAAAAATGAACATGTTGCAGGTATACAGGTGCATGTATGTATGTTAATGAACAATACCGCAGCTCTGTTATTATCAGAGAACAAATCTATATACCACACATTGAAAAAAAAAGCTCAACTCCCTCAAATGAAACTTTGTTAAGTTTCAAGATGTAGTTTGGAAAAGTTAAATGGACCTCCCAACAGTGGGGTTGTTTGGGTAGACAAGAAGTAGATACATTTCACAGTTCTTTGAGCCATTTTCTACATACTGCATAGCATGCAGTATGTAATAAAAGCAATTATGCATCATTTTAACTATATTCCTTAAGAACACTTCAACCACAAACAAAACAAATCATGACCTCAATTTAACAGTCCACCTAATATGTAAACGATGTGTGTCAACACACACAGACTGTTTGTGAGAATGGTTGCCTTCCCATTATATTTTTATAAACTGTCAGTCTGCCTTCCTTCCTGTCAGTATGCCTCTGCCTCATCTGATTACTGCCTCCTCATCTTTTTTCCTGTTTACTCCTTCCTCGTCTTAGTCTGTCAGGCTTTCAGTCAGCAGCCCCATTCTGATAAGGAAATAGGCATTTAGAGAGGGAGATGTCTGTGATGATTGATCAGCACAAAAAAAACTCTGATAACACAGATCCAGAGACAGGTCTTTGTTTTTCTGTCTCCATCTTTAAGTACAATCTAGTTGTACTTCATGCTCTGTCTTCGGAGACAGAGCATGGAGCTTCTAGCAGCAGCAAATTCAACCATTAAGCTGAAGCTCAAGTGTTTTTGGCATCACTATTCCCTCCTGCTTTCTTCGGTTGTTGCCGATCTCCTCTGAGCATGTGTACAATACAATCTCAGCAGGATCGAATCACAAACTGAACATTTCGTTTTGCCTGTGGCCTCAAATACAGATGGAGTTAAACCTAATTTAACTCCATCTGAATGGTTTGTGCCTGCATGTTTGGATTCGCGTGTGAGTGGATAGTTTTGGGGACAATGCAAACCACTCTCGAGTTTAACACCAACCCACAGATGAAATTTGACTGTCAGTGGTTCTCACTGTGTTCGTTATGTTAATGCCTCCAAATGACTACAATAAAATGTACAGATAGAACACAAAAAAGGGCACTCACTCACCCACACAGTTGTCACAGAGGCTGCAATGGGAGGCACGTGGTGGCCTGAAGATTTTGCAGGTGAAGCAATACTTCAGTTTGACGGTCTGTCCATTGATGACCACCTCCTTAGTCCTGGGGGGAGGCCGGTAGCCTGTGCTGCCATTAACCACATCTTGGAGAAAAAAAGGAAGGAAGAGAGAAAAATAAAAGCTTCATAAGCAAAAGGTTGTTTACCATTACAACACCTCCTCTATACCCAGTCCCACTGGCCTCAGTTATACAATGCAGTTTTTATCTGTAATATTAAGACAACTGCAGTACTTCGGGCAATAGCTGTAGTTTTGTTTGATATCTGTTGCTGTTTAGGCCTTGTTTAATTCAGGTTAGAATGTTAAGCTTTTTTCAATTATACTATAATTGGTATTTCTTAAGCATATGGACTGCAGTTAAATTAGTAATAGGAAACATTAAAAGGCAAATTACAATGTTTATAGGTTACACATGTTTGCAGTGATGGTCGTTTCCTTGCTGTAGAGCTTTACCACTGTTAAATGACAACAGAGGAAATACTACTTTACAGTGGTGCAGCCTTGATCTTTAAGGTCCGTTAGGAATGTTTTGTTATTTCATGCTTCAACTATCATGTCTTTAGGCCAAGGAACCTGCTCAGGTAATTGGATTTCACTTGTCTGGAGGCTGATTTATCTGAGTGATCTGACATGGAATTACTAGCAGCCGATCTCCGAATCTTCCATGTCTCATTTTCAATCTGCACTGCAGAGATTAGAGGTCGACCCATGATAGATTAATTTAAAGGGTGATATTATAATAATAGTTGGGAGTTGTTTGACTTCACAACTTCAGTGGTTTGACACTGATGTTCAGTTCTGCAGTTGCTCATAAAATCAGTCATAGTAATACATTTGAATCACTGAATAACAAAAATCACAGGAATAACAAAATTAATATTAATGATAAATATTAAAGTGAACAATGTGTGTAAAAAAAAAAAAACAGGGTGTGGATGTAAAAGTCATCTTCAACTCCGTCATCAACTGTGCACTTTTATATTTTCCATATTTATTTGTGTTATCAGCTGACAATCTATGACATTTCGTTACCAGATTCATTGTGTGTGTCTGTGTAATGACAATAAAGGAAGTCTAAGTCTAAAAGAGACAGTGGAAGAAGGAAACAAACTAGTCAGCTCTGGGTATTGGACAAATGACTTCTCATTCAAACGGTTGAATCTGATCAGCACAACTGGACAGGCAGTTAGGCGGTTACAAAACTAAAGGAAGTGAGGCATTTGAGAAGTTGAAATCTATGACCAAGGTAGGACATGCATGAGCTAGTGCTGTTTTTGGTGATACAGGAAGCAGTGTTAGGTACATGTGGACTGTAAATATGAGCAGACGAGCTACGGCTCATGTTATAATTTGCTTTCATACTTACAGAAAATTCAGAAACACTTACCCCATTCAAAAGATGCTTTCACTTGATTAGAAGCGATTGTCTAATAAATAAACCTTGAACCAAGTCTCTAACTGATCAGGAAAAACAACTAGGGGTGATTTTTACATCTTTTTTGTTATTATTGTTATGTTATTCACTTATTGCTCACCAATTTCAATAATCCAATCCCAGTACCAAACCAATTATCTCTTGAGATTGATATATTTTAACCATGATATCGTTTTAAATGTGCAAATTCAGAAATGTATTGGTTGTTTCTGGTTTGCCTGTATTGTCATTCATTTCCATTTCAAAATTAAAAATCATGGTTTGATCTCTAAGTCACATCGCCCACTTCTGTGTGGAATAATGCGATTGTCAACTGATAAAGGCTTCTGTCACAGTATCGGTGGCTTTTAGTGGATGGAAAACACAAGCAACACACACACAAGTCATTATTTTTAATTACCTCTGCCATTCAAGTTGTTTTTGCACCAACTATACAAAACCTGGCTGCTGAATGTCAAAAATGGGCTGCCAATGACAAATCAACACTGACCCTCCACCTTTTCAAAAATAGTATGCATTGTGATAAATCCACTGACCAAAATGATAAACCCTGTTCAGGTAATTTTAACATTTGACACCACGATCCCTGGACTATAACATGGAAAGAAAATGGTGGCAAACTGCTCTGAATGGCTTTTGGTGGAGTGAGACAGCTCTGATGACAGGCTAAATGTTGAGAATGAGAGTGATCATAGTGATTTTCAAGCCATAAAATGTAGAGCCGGCATCCCATTATTGCTCAGCTCGCTTTGAACACTCTCACGCAGCCTGAGAGTAGGAGATAGTGTGTGTGTAGGAAGATCCTTTTGAGATCATTTACACAGAAGCCTGTAGCATTGCTTAACACAGTAGTGTGTGTTAGTAGAGGGGGGTTTGTGCAGGGATTGAGAGGCTTGTGTGGGTGTTTGACATTTCCAAAGGAGAGCAGAGGAAATGCAGCCTCCGAGTTCTATTCTATCGAGTTCGTCTTCATTGTGATCAGCGCCCATGGAGCACCCACCTCTCGCCTACTCAAATCCCCCTTTTCCTCTGCCCCCTCAGCTGACTCCACGGGAGGAGACCACAAATGAAGGGGGGGGGGGTTGTGAATATTTAAGAGCAGAATTCAGCTCTCATCACGTTAAACTGAGGCCCATTGTTCAGGTGTGAAACCAATACGGGGTAGGTAGTTTCCATCAGGAGGAATGAAAAGGTTCAACGAGGTACAAAATGAACAATAGAGACAATGTGACGTCTTTCTGTGCATCCCTAAAAGACTGCAGGCTGATAATTAAACAGAAACAGCACTTAACCGACTAAATAAAGTACAGTAGTTATTGAGTAAATGTTTTTCTTGAGAGGCTGTTGTGTCTGAATAGCTTTTAATCTGTCTAATTGTTTATCTGTGCATGTCATATGTATTGATCTTGTATGGTTGTAACCTTGGGGTTTCCTGGTTAAATACATTTAAATAAATAAACAGATGTTAAATAATCATCGCCCTTGTACTTGTTACTATCATTATTGTTATTATGACTACTACATAATTCCCCAAGTTTGTGCCCTCATTTCAACAAAACTCAAACCTATAATGGCCATGAAAAAAGAAAAAGAATCTTCCGCTGATATTGTTTATGTGCAGCTGTAACACACTCAAATATAGTTTTCACAACTCCTAGTATCCTTCTCTCTCATTTTTGTTCCTTTAAAAACTCTCTGGAAAAAGGTCAGATTTTTTTATATTTGCTCATAGCTGTTAATATCCTGCAGGTATAATCCATCACACTGTTTAACAGAAGATGATTCTCCTCACAAGAAGCAATGTAGACATTGCTTTTTCGAGCATCCATCTTTTCCAGAGAGGATCTTTGTCTACACTGCAGCTGACAGTAAACACTAGGGGTAAAAAAAATAATGTAAAAGAGGAATTATGCCAGGATATCCTGACCAAGTTCAGTGTATCCACACGGAATATGGTGTTGACATGACAGCTGTCAAATTGAAAACACTGGAATAATAGTATGAATGTAAACGCTTGCTGAAATCGGATTCTCTAACAAGGATAAAATGAAGTCACTTCTTTCCCAGAGGGGACAAAATTGTAGCGGGTTATAAAAGCTGCTTGTTAGAAACAGACCATACACTACATACAAAAACACGCAAATTATACTCTGAGCACAACCGAAAAGACCTGATTTGTGTGAGCATTTCTCACACCTTAACCAACCCATCGTCATCCACTACACTCGTTCACTCGTACTGCCTGCAGTAAAGTAGTGGGTGAGTGGAGGCGTCAAAGAAGCCTTTCTGCTGAACAAAGCCATTTGAACACTTAGCCATCCTGGCAGCCGGAGCTTGGCCTTACGTCAGTGTGTAGTGGGAGATCCATCAGAGAGATAGGCCAGGTCTAAAAGCTTGAGGCTGGAAAAAAAGCCAGGTTGACTGGGAAGTGATGTAACAGAACTGCACAAATTCACACAGAGACACCCTCTGTATGTACCCAGTAACGATCTTATGCACAAAAGCTAAATGAAGGTTCAAAGTCAGCCAAACTGCACAGCCCAGCAGGGTATAAATGGAGACTAATTGCCATCCTGTGGTGTGTGAAGGAAGAAAGCAAACTGGAACCCTCACAGATGGAAAGAAGAACCAGAGCACAGTCATGAGGACCAACATTGAATTGACCTCCACTTGACAGCCAAATCAAAGTCTGTAACCGGAAAGAGGTGCAGCCTTGGTTCAAGAGGTGGTTTCAAGGACTTCCGAACACAAACAGATTCAGCAGATACAACCCCCCCCCCCACATTAAAAACTGTAATTACTACATACAAAAACAATATTATGGTTGTGTGATTTCTCCTGTGTTACTTTAATATTCTTTGCTGCTGAGGCACATTAATGTAGATAAAGAAATCCCCTCCCTGGGCTCCCCTCATGTGGATAATTGTAAGAATCTATTTCATTGACAGATGCACAACAGCGGAGATAAAAATGTTAGATATGCAGCCAAGTCATGAACTAATTCCTCTGACAGCCAATTATGGATCAATCGTCGGTAATTTTGTTCTATCAAAGAAACACATTTGAGAGCAGATGTAAAATCCATGCAGGGCAAAAAATAAAAAATGTTTTCATCTGGGTTGAGTCTGGTGATATTACATGCCATTTAGTTCATTAGATTTCACTGCATCTAGTTTAATAATCTCTTATATTCATGCATTCAAAATATCTACGTTGTTTAATAAAGACTAATGCATCCATGGGTTTGTTGGTCTCCCCTGGTGTTTGAGGTGATTGGTTGATTAGGTTCTATATGTCAGTTTGTCTCCTCTTTATCATGGTGGTGATGCACAAAGTGTGGTAATGATAGTACTGCTACTGTGTGGGAAGAAGGTGATGAAAGCCAAATGGAGAAACGAGGAACATTCAGTCTGCCTCGTTTAAATGTCCATATATCAAATCTGTCCTAAAAATAGCTGTATCATGCTGTGCTTGTAGCAGTCTAGCGTTCATTTATTGACTTCATCAATACTCTTCCACTTGAGAAAGTTAAAGTGGAATTTATGCAAGCATATAGGTAATCTAAAAAAAAAAAAAAAAAAACCTACTGTGCCCATGACAAAGTATTGTATAAAAAGTCTGATCTAAAGTCCTCTGATCTGGGCTTAGAACAGACAAAGTTACACCCCCGATGCGCAATAAAAACAGTGAAGTGAATGTTTCAGAACAATATATTCAAAACTTGGGGCGGCCGTGGCTCAGGTGGTAGAGCGGGTCGTCTGTTAACCGAAGGGTTGGTGGTTCGATTCCCGCTCTCCCCTGACACTTAACCCACCTTGCCCATGATGACCCTGCGATGAACTGGCGACTTGTCCAGGGTCAGCGGCTTGGAGAATGAATGAATGAATATTCATTCATTATGTCTTGAAAGACATATTTCAAGGAGTAAAAAAAAAAGACATTTGGTTATTAAACTTCGTAACTAGATACTCAAAGTGATAATGGGGTGAAAAGTTATTGCTATTGAGGCGTTTTCCTGAACTGATTGTCATACAAGAATGCACTACCACAGCAGGCAGCTGTACAGTTATATGACACCAGTGTCACAAATGCATTATGTCTTCATAAAATACAACTTTTTAATAGCTCAGTTGGTAAGGCACCCGGCTGGTGCATAGGGGACCTGGGTTCGATTCCCGGGACGAGTGTCCAGTGGGTTGTGTCAGGAAGGGCATCTGACGTAAAAACTCCTGCCAAAAGTGTAAATATGCAAATTGGATTCACTGTGGCGACCCCAGAAGGGAAAAAGCCAAAAGAAATCACAACAGAACATATGTTTATTGTCCCTATTACAGGAACAATGAGGATCAGTTTAGCAGCAAATAACTACCGTGTAAAAAGACTTATGCAAGATACATACAGTATACAATCTATAAGGATATATACTGGTAATAAAGGTTCAAATCTCCAAAATGTCCAGAACATGACAATACCATCGCCCTCTGCTTCAGACTACTTTTATAATCCATGCTGAGCTGATGGGCTTCGGCCAAGCACCATGAGGCCTCAGTTTAATAGTCTGGATACAGAGATGTGACATCTGTCTGAGTGAAAGATGACAACAGGGAAGAAAGCTTGGTCAGGTATTGGACTAGGCGAGAATACACCTGCAGAGTACAGCAACACCACAGCTGCTGTTTCACTCTGGACCTCTGACTGTGTAATGAAGCCTGAGGATATCCAACGGGAAACAGGAAGGCAGGGTACAGGTAAGTGAAAAATATCCCTGAAGTCACCATCAATCCTGTGTCACATCCCTTACTATGGCCCGAACTGATACTTGTACAGTACTGTATCATATTAAATTCCCTGTCAACACATGCTGAGATTATTTCAGATAAAATAGCTGGAGTGTGAGAGAAACGGAGGTGGAAAAAGCATAAATAATCAAACAAGAAAAAATAAAGGCCAGCAATCAAAACAATCCAAGTTAATTCTTCATTGCTTTGCCTTTTGTCTTTATTCAGTAAGACATCTCTACTGCACTTGCCCATCTTCTATAGTCCTGCCATATGCATCATTATTATCGACCCACTATCTCTGCTATTGTCATGTTTGTCATTGTTAACTGTTGACAGAGGGAAAAAGAAAAGCAATTCGAAGACCAATTACAGAGTACTTGCAAGACTAGATGTTTTTCTAAAACCATTAAGCAGCCGCATTAATACTGAGACATAGCAAATATAACTGTGAATGTTATTTACATAAAACAATAATTACAGTTGACAATACACAGCACATGTTCATTGTGCCCATCTATGTGCACTCCACTCCTCACCTTTGTGTGGCTCCTGCCTTTTAGCAGTTCCCCTCTTTATGATGTTCTCTGCCGACATGCACCCTTTGTCAGCCGTAATAAAAGAGGATAGAGTGAGGTCCATGTCAAGTGGCTTTGTAAGAGCGACTCTTTCCACTGGCTGCACACCTATTTCTCATTATTCAGCCAATAACAATGAAGTCAAACATGAATGTGACCTGGGGCAGTGAGATATAGAGGGGTAAATGAGGGAGGAGCAGACACAGTAGCTGTCAAAGCAACAGCATGAACTACTACTGAACTGTCATTTGGCACAAGGCGCTGCTGCAAAAGGACTAATACTTGGGCATTGTGCCACTTTCAGTATATGGGGGTGGTCCGTAAGACTTTAACAGGAAGTATAGAGGCAGAACACCTTATGAAGTCCAATAATAGAATATACAGTGCTCATCTTCAAGGAGCAGGTTTCACTTAGCATTATATTTGTGATATTTGGTGGCATTTAACAGGTCACTGGTCAGCATTCAAAAGAGTACAAATGTGTACATGGACTGAAGACCTCTTGTGATGTTTGAGACACAATGTTAAGAAGAAACATTTCAGTTCATTCATGGTTCAGTCTTTCAAAAGCAAATTTAATTCTACAGGCAGACCTACAAGGTGTTTTTGGACTGCCTTATTGCTACAGGGAAAGGAAGCTGTATGTAATGTGATTAAGTAAGCTTACATCTTAAAGAGTGGTTCGAGCTGGCCTGTCTGTTTCTTTTTGGCAAGGATGTTGGCAAAGGCTGCCTGAAAACACATTTCAGCAAAAATGATAAACACTAAAGTGATTAAAGCAGTCCAAGCTAGAGGAAAACAAAAATCTGCTTTGCCCCTTAAAAAGGAAAATACTGTGCTTTCACAGCCAATGTACTGTATTGACTGATTTTAACGAGATGAAAGCATTCTTTGAGACATTATACAGTCTTTTCATAATGTGCTCCCTTCATTTCTCGCCAATCTTAAACATACGTTGCTGCTACCTAACAGAATTTTATCTTAGAAAGAAAGTTTGCATGTTGTCATCACACTTGCCTTGAAACAGATTGTAGAAACTAAGTGATCCAGATTTCCCTGAGATAATTCTGCTGTTGGCTGAATACTTACTGCACAATCTTTATATCGAATGGAAAAATGTACTTGATGTGCAAAAAATAAATAGATCTAATGGCTACTAAGACGAAAAATTTCAGAGCTTAGGAGGTCAGCTACATGAGTTCAGCAGGGGTGTCAAAGTCAATCACTCAGAGAAACAGACTGATAGGGAGGGTATGTAGAGACAGATAGGCAATGTGTGACTTGCGTAACAATTTTTTATCTTAGTACTTTTAAACCATGGACTAACACCATTTTCTAAAAGTCAGCTCTCTCAAGTATCAAAGCTAGCACATCTACACCCTGTGGATCCCCATGGGTCATGTACTAACTAGTATACACTGGCACTGTCAGTTGAATAACCTCTCAGCTGCATATGAAATTTGACAAGATTAAAGACGTCAATGGCAGGCAATGAGTTAACGTGACATGGTAACTGGGCCCTTTTGTTTACCTGTTGCTAGGTAATCCACTTCAAGGATGATTCTGTGATTCAACCCCGAGCACTCCTAGTCACAAATCGAATACAGCCATATCAATCCAACAACGCAAGTCGAGGGTCTTTGTTGCAGTACAATATTCAGTGTGAATCACACTTCTATTTTACATTTACCATCCCACACGTACTTTGACAAGGAAATGTTATCAACATTACTTGCCTTGCATTACCTTCAGTTCAGATATACCCACATGGGGATAATATACACACATGCAGCACATAAACAAAAAGACAAAACACTATGCACTTTAGTGCACAGTGGTCCACATCTTCAAATGCTAATATCGATGTGCATTTTGTCCACAACTTGGATCTCATTGCATCCTCCATTGATGTACTCAGCCTTTCTCAAGTATTTTCCTAATTTTTCTTTGCTCCACAGACCTCTAGTTTATTTGGAAACTCTGCAATATACAGTATAAAAAACAACAACAGTGGCCTCCCTGACATTCACCAACCAGCTTGGACCATATTAGGTGGAGGGAACTAAATGGGCAGCTCTGACTATCTATCACACTGATGAATGCTTCAGAGTCTCTTGGATTTGGCGTGTGTTAGCTGAACTGATGCCAGCCTGTCTGGTCGTGACATATTGGACAGGCAGAGAGACATGCATAGACATCAGACGTGGCACAGACCAAATCAACCCTCGGCTCTGTCTCGCTCAGAGGGAAACAACAGGCTGTGCTACTCTCCCTTACATCACACCATATTACCAATCATCGAGCAACATGAGTGTGGAATAACTATCCTCAAGAATCAGTTTATGAAGTTTTAAGTTATACCATAAACCAATATCATAAATGAGGCTGTGGTGCAACATACAGTAACTTCCCCAGTTCTCTAATGATATTCTTTATATTAACCATATATCATCATCATTTCACAGCTGACAATGATGTTTTTAATTGGATTTAGGATTATTTTGTATTTTAGACCATTATTTCACTGCACTTATTATTATTAATATTTTTTATGTCAATTAATCATACCTTCGTACAAACTGACTGGGGTAAAAGATCAAATTAGCAAAATACCAAACCTACAACTTATAAAGTAGAATAATTGCACGATCAGATTTTTTCAGACCCACCACCTCCTTTTCCAGCCTGGAGGCTACATCTGGCTGATGACAGACTATCAGCTTACCTCCGTAGAGTACACGAAATATGGGAGACCTTGCCTTCTCATATTGTGCAGGTCCTTTCTTGTTTAATCAACAAATCAATAATGGTGATGTTGAACCTGAGCCGAGTAGCACTTTCACTTGAAAACATCATAATATATTCATGAGGAAAACTGCATGCTAATGGATAATGGTGGCTACAATTTTCAGAGATTTTGAGGGGAAACCTATTATACATACGCGCACCACAGATCCAACGGCGCATGACGATCTAGCCTCACCTCATCTATTTCTTGAGTTCTTTATGGAATTCTGAAAGCTTTTCCTGTATGTGATGGCTTTTTGTTGCTATACAACAAGGTCCTTGGCATTACTGCATCAATTTGGACCAACATCCTTACAATACTGACAACACCTAGATCAAGGTCAACACAAGTGACATATTCCTGTAATACACATACAGTGTTTCCAATAATTACTTCGATTGTTGGAGCTTCTCATATCCTGCTGGAGTTTAGAATGAATAAAAACCTTTTTTTCACATTAGCGTAAATCTTAAACATCTGTGTAAATCAGTCTCGCTGCACACTGAGGATCAGAAGCAGGACCAGCAGCGGATGGCCTAATGGTGGTTCTTGTTATTATTTTGACAGCAGCAACAAACCAGCATATTATATAAACTCTGCAAGTAAACACAGACTGACGCTACAGTTTTGCTCTACATAGGCAGAGATGTAACTACAATATTTAACAAATGCTAGCAGTGTAGAAACAGTTTTGACAGCACGGCCATTTAATTTTGATGAAACATTCTACATTATCCTTCTGAAAAGTAGATTTAATACCAAAAAGATTCATCATGGTCTAAAATTGTGTGGCCATGGGGAATTCATCAACAGGGAAGCTGTCATTTGCAAATTAGAAAAACGTGATTTTCTAGATTTTGTATGACAAAATAATTACACTGTATGAGGTAGACAATTCTATAGCTTTACTGACAGTGTGACCAATAAGCACATGGAAAACAGACTCTGAAATAGAGCCATTGCTTCAAATGATAACTGACATGTCACAAAGCCCATCACAGCTGTTTTGTTATCAGCTTGCAGAGTTACATAAGGACGGAGTAAAAAGGAAGGGGGGGGGGCAGCAGTTCAGGCTATTGTCTCAATCTGAAGGGAGATACATTTTAGGAGGGTTGTAACAGAGGGGAATATCTAACTATATGCTCACAAAACACATTGGATGTCTCCTAGAAGGCAATGGGAGTCCGGTAGATATCAGTATTTGGGATGAGGTTGAGACGGGTTAAAAGGTAACACATGTGCCACTAATTACTCGCATGACAAGCTCCCATGCCATGACTACAACCAGACGTTCCGGATCAGGCCTGGACAAGGGAAAGGGAGAAGAGGACAAAGTGTGTTCGATGGAAAGTTAGCACAATGGGCAGTGTGAGCAGAGACACGCAAAATGACAGGAAAATAAACCAACTCTGTGAAGAACCTGGACTTTAACGAAGCTCTTCTAAATGTTGACACTGTGAGGAAAGGTGGTGGTTATACTCCAAGCTGGGGTGTTTTTGTGTATGTAGGTATGTGTGAAATCCTAATGCTACTGCAATCCAATTGCTTCTAAATGGATGATAATGGTGGCCACTATGGCAGCAGGACAGGCAATTTATTAGTTTACTGGCAGCATTGAAAAGTCCCATAATAGACCAGATGGGGATGCTTCAGAAACAGAGAACTTCAGACAGCATCACCTATGCAACTGCACCAAAAATGGTCTTTCAAGCAAAATGCATCCTAATTAATCTTAAGAGTTCAACTCCAAATATAAAATGTTACAGATAGAAACTAATTTTTGTGGCCCTCTTTGTGGTACTGAATACATTTTTTCCCCTCAAAGAATATCCTTATTCACACTGATTTCACCACATATGCAAAAACAGACTGAGCTACAGGCAAACAAACACCAACATGACAACAATTTGTCTGTGAACGTACATTCCAGCTCCAACCAGTCTACTGTTACATGAGAAAATGCACAGCACACAAACCAATGTGGGTGAAGTGAGGCAAGCAAAGGAATGGGGGGTGAAGAAGGTGGACAGTGTGGTATTTGGGTCAACATTGTTCACATTTTCAGCCTGTAATTTGTTTATCCTCATCAAAAATGCTTAACTGTACAAAAAATACACAGAACCTCTGCACAGCACGGTGTTGGACACGGCTCCACGCACGCTCTCTGTACTTTACCTTCCCTCTGAAAGCTTTTAAGTCATCTAATGAGATTAATTAAGGCAGTCCAGAGTTTGTTTAATGAGGCCCCGGTGGCCTGGAGCACGGAAAGGACTGTGATCGCTGGGAAAATGAAGTCTCTCTTTAAAATAAAAAGCAAACACACAACTATAAGGAGGGATTTAAAAAGGGGACTTTAAAAGTTAAATCTCAAGGCAAAGAAAGCAGTGCTAATGCATTCAGTTACACGATACACTCGCAGTTTGTGAATTGCACTTACAATAGAGATTATCTAAAATCTATTCCCAGTGTAAATTCCCGTCTTCCCCCTCTTCCCCGCAGACCACAGGTCGAACAATATTAGTAAGTTCCATTACAGCTAATGGCTTTTGTTTTAGATTAATCTTTGCACTAGCTTCACAGCAAGATAATGATTTAATACAATTTTTACTACTTTGGGATTATCTTCCTCAATA
>JAPTHA010000016.1:11147375-11160047 GCA_029814585.1 Gymnapogon annona | reverse complement strand
TATAAACAGTGAACTGCACATCAGTGTAAACAGTACTATAAACAGTGTAAACATTGCACATCATGTCAGGTACAGTTGATGGCTCGGGGGAAGAAGCTGTCACTGAACCTGAACCTTTCAAAGTGTACCCATTGTCAATTTAGGCAACATTGGTGACATTATGTGTGTTATGGTGCACCTCCAAGTGGGAGGTGTTGTGCTCGTGTGTATGGAGACCCTTCTGAGCTAATGAGGCAAGGAGTGTGTGGGTTTTTTTCCGTCCCCCAGGTGCTGAGGTAATTGGGGACACCTGATCAACCATGATGACCTGATCAGGTCATCATGGATCCAGGATATAAAGACCTGGAGACTTTACCTCAGCACCGACGAGTTGTTTCATTCTTTTTGGGGTAAACTATGCCTGGTCCAAATCCTGAGTCACCTATGTTGAAGATAAGTAAAGTCTTTTTGAGTTTATGGACAGTTACACTGTGTTTCCTCGTTTGTGTTTTTAAGTGTTCCTCCACTTACTCTGAGAACCTTGGATCGCATTGTGGATTACTTTTTTGTTTGTTGTAAATACTCTTGAAGATTACTTTTTTGTTTTATTTTTATATCCACTACAGATTTTGGACATCACCATTTTTGGATTTTGTGTTTTTTCTCCTTTTAAAAATATCAAAAGATGCCTGACGTCATTTTGAGTTTAAGAGTGATTTTTTGATATCGTGAGAATAAACCTGTATATATTTACAACCTCAGCATTGGCTCTTGGATCCACTTCTTACCGTGACATAATGTTTGCTATTAATTTCACCCACCCTCAACATACAGAAGAAACTGCATTTCCTTGTTCTCATATGCACTGAGGAACAAAGTTTGTAAAAATGAACAAGTTGTTTCAACTGCCAGAGAGAAAACCCGCAAGAGAATGATGGCAGACTGAAGACTGTTTGGGCAGGGTTGGGAAGGCTCCTGATCCTTACATTTTGAAAAGAAACTACTACTCCAGTCTTGAAAGTAAAATACTGTTTTTGACTGGAGGGTTAAGGGCATGAAATATATAACAGAGCAAACAGCCCTCCCTATTGTTAGCTTCAACTTCAGTACAAATATCCACACAGGCCCTTTAGCAGTTCAGCTCTTTTTACAATTTTGCATTAGTGGATTGACTAAATTAGAGCTCCTGATGACAAGCTGCAAAAAGTCCTGCCACCTGTAACGTTTACACCAGAAACCAAAGAACAGGTCCACACTTTGATTTAGAACTTTGAACTGCTCTGATGTGAACAGCAATTTAGAATTAATGACATCTTGAAAAACATTTCGGCAATCATCTGTTTCGATCAATTTCTAAACCCCATACAGTCGTCTCCAGCAAACTGATATCGATGAGCACGAACCATCTGTGCTCAGGAGCAGTGTCTTGATGTGTCCGACATCAGAGCATAATGAGAAAGCAGTCATGTGTGGAAAGTGACAGGTCAGTAGAAATGGACAGAGATTAAGCACTGAAGCCTTGAGAGGGGGAGGAAGCAGACAATGCAAGCCTGCATTTTGTACAGTCTTGGATCAATGAATAGATGTCGACAAGCTTAAAGTAGGCAACAACATAAATGGTCTGTGTTTTCATCAGGCACGCTTTTAAGACCATGTGTATTCCAACACTACAGGTAAAGGACATTATAGCCAGATAATTTCATCACAGTATTAAACAAACAAAAAAAAAGTCATACATTTCACTGAAACTTTAGGGAGCATTGTTGCCATGGAGATGGACAGTATTCGATGTCAGAAATGGGAAATTTCAAAAGTGAAACTGGTTACCCTGGAAACAGACACATAAGTGAAGCAAAGCCCCCAAGGAAAAGAAAGGAGACAAAGATCTTCGACAGGATGATTACTTTATTGACAAGCGCTCTATAACATGACTGGCTGAAATACTGCAGGACTTCATTCCGACTAATCAATTTAAGAAGGAGCTGCATCTATCATTTCTATCTTATAATCAAATATAAAAGTGTCAGCTTTTTTATCCACAGCCACAGGATGACCTGTGTTGAAGTGTGTGAGGGAGTAATGAAGGTGAAAGAGAAAACATTCGTAGGCAAAGAACGTGATAAACAGAAACACTGCCATTGCTTTCAGCGCTGAATATAGCTCTGAATTAAAGTTTTAAATCACTACATTTCTACTACAATGATCAATTTGATTACAAAGCTGAAGGTATTAAAATACTATCCAATGTTAGGACTAAACTACAACATTTCTAACTTTCTATAGACAATTTAAAACATGTCTGATGTAGGTACAAGACAAACCACATTGAAATACAGGTGATTCATGGTTTTACTGTAGCTGAGTAAATCAAACAGAACTATAATGTAAACTATTGCTAATGGAGTATATGAAGATAATAAGGAAGTGTTTTGATGTGCTCAGAATAAAAAGCCATTACAGAGAGACTTGAGGGGCTGAGGCCGATACAATCTGTCATCTCACACTGACTTAAGTTGTTTGAACAGCAAACACAAGTTGTCTTTTTGCAGAGGACTTGGAGACAGTCTCAACTGCAGACTCCTCATAGAACTTGACATTTACAGTTTTAGCATCCTCAGTTTTTTGACTTCCTTTTGCTGAAAAGGGAACATTGAGTTAGACGCTGACCTTACTTTCTAGGTGACATAAAATAGCCAGGACCCTGACAGCTGTGGAAAATGCCAAGTGCATGATGCTTTCACAGAGTGATACACGTAGACAGAGGGTCGCAGTGCTGCTATTGATGTGCACCAGATGGGAGTGGGTTTAGGGTTTTGACGTAAAGTTTTTCATTGTTCCAGGCCTTCTCTCATGCATGTAAACAAGCATGTTGGCTCTGTTAGACCTTCCTATACAACACATAAAATATTCCCCAAAAAGGACTATTTTTAAAGCATTTTGTTTTGGAATCCATCACAATTCACTCGTTCCCCGTCCTTTCAATGTGACAGGTATAATCCAGAGACAATTAGCTTGGCACAAACACTAGAGGTTGGAGGAAACAGCAGTCAGGCCATGTCCTGATCTAAAAAAAGTGCGGGGGGGAAATTATTCAGTCAGCTAAATCCATTAATTCCGCACAACAAAGCATAAAAATAAGCAATTCTCAGAATCTGAACAGAGATTATTGAGGAAATTAACTTAAAATGTGCTTTATCATTTACTTTCATGACCTTTCAACTCCAAAGTGTCACCACTCATCCAGGTTGAATAGATTTTTTTTTTTTTTTCCAGTTTTGTACTTTATCATATTTTGACTGTTTTTGATGACTGACAAGGACAGAACATGAACATTATTTAGCTGTGGGCCAATCACGTGTTAGTCAAACAACTGAACGTGATGCGTTTTTGTAAACTGACACATTTTTACCCAGGCTTCTTTATGGTATCGCAGCCCCCCCCCCCCCCACAACCTTTCAGACAGAAGTCAGAGGACCCTGAAAGGATTGCACTAGCCATGAAAACTCTTGAAATGTGCTCATAAATCATGTGTTGCTGTGCACTCAATTACCAGCTGAGGGACTGGATTTGCACAAGAAAGCAGTGTGACAAACAGGGTGCAGCATCGATTGAAAGCTTGGATCCAGTCTGAGGGGAAGCACAGGAAGTAGATGAATGTGATCTCTAATTTCTGTGCGCTTAGGTGACAAATCTACCTCTTGCCTCCTCAACAATACACATGACAGAAGAGACTGACAGAACGTCCTGTTACAATTTTAAATCATATTCGAGACAGGTTTTTTTTTTTTAAATAACCCAGATCTGAATGCGTAACATTAAAGTACCCCATTTCTAATTAATTACATACACATGAGCACAGGGTGAAACAAAAATATTGAAAAGTCTTGCTCTCAACGTGTGAGGATGTTTATAAAGTTTGTTATATATTAATAAATGTTACAATGAACAATGATGGAAATCTAACTAAGCATGTGTTTTGGCATATGCACAAACAATATTGGACAGCATAAATGGATGTGCTGTTACAAGCGAACCACCTGTATCAACCCAACAAAAACACACAGCTGAACCAGATCCTGGATCACTACCCTCAGATCCAATAATAGCCATGTAAAAGTGGTTTGAGAAATCAACCCTATTCAATAAGATTGGCTTAGCATTTTGAATGTTGAATGTTGACATTATTCTGGACGACAATCATTGTCAACCTCTCATTTACAAATACAAAAAGCAACCCCTTAAAAAAAAAAAATTGCAAGTTAGTGTGTATGTGAATTATGTGAGATCTGTTGCTACAGTGAAATGCCATATATTTGTCATTTAGAGCTCTTGTGGCTTACAAATCTGAAGATGCAGATTAATCAAAATGAGTTCCCTTCTTACCTGGCTGAAAAGCAGACGTCAGGAGGACAAAACAAGAAATGGCAGCATACTCTGTTAACTGTCAGCCTAGCCTAGAGGAATGCTTTCTTGTATAAAGGAAACCATGTCTACAATGGGCGTGACTGTTCAAACCATGTGGACAAAGACTCTTTCGCAACCGACTGCCATATGACACTCCAGGGCTGACTTATTATTTTGCTCCAGCATGAACCAAACACATTCCCAATTCCTCTGCAGTGCTGGGCAAAACTAACATGGCACAAGCCAATGCGGGCTTCTATTCACTTAACTAAATATTCTGAACAAAAAGACACCTAGCAGATACGATTCCCGCCGCATTGTGTTTTTAATGAAAAAGGACGTGCCTTGGGTGATCATAAAACATTCTCTTTCTGAGACCAAAAGGCACTTGACCATAACCTCCTTCTCTATTTACAGCCTCCCTAACGGGCCACTTAATCCTGTGAATAGACATGATTGTGTCGACTTTAAAAGGGCTTTGTGTCATTGGAACATTTGGGTTGGTTATCTTTGACAGCCTCTAAGCATTGAAAATGTCACAGTGCGGCAAATACCTGCTGCTGATGTAAAATCAGAAGTGAAAATTAACTGAAGACTTAGGGGATAAATCATATGAAAGTTATCAATATTAAGGAAATATTGATGTTCATGTCCCCAAGAGACATTTCAAAACACAACTAGGTGTTTAAACCATCCTTTAACCAATTGATCTATCCTAATTCCACACTAAGGTCTTATCACCTCTAAAATTGCTGAGCTTTCAGTCGATTCTCATTGAATACTTAACTAGGCTAATGAAAGGGTGACAGTGCACCAACTCAACAGGCATGCCTTTAAGCAATCCCCCACTCTGCTGCATCAAACCCATGAGTAACAGAATGCACAATAGGCTCTGGTTACAGAAAAAGGGAACGGAAGAACCCACTGGCTGAAGTGCTTCTTTTAATGTTTAAAAATCACGAAAATGGAGGTTTGATTTTCCATGACAAGACAGACAAGTAGGAACTCATCTGTGCAATTGTAAGCTAAACTAAGCAGCAGAAATGGTAAATGGACTGCATTTATATAGTGCCTTTCTACACATATGTGACAAAGCGCTTTACATTGGCCTCACATTCACCCATTCACACACACATTCACACACCAGTGGGCAACTGCTGCCATGCAAGGCGCTGCCAGGCTCAACTGGGAGTAACTTAGGGTTCAGTGTCTTGCTCAGGGACACTTCGACACGTGGACAGTCGGAGCAAGGATTCGAACCGCCGACCCTTCGGCCATTGGACGCTCTACCAACTGAGCCACAGCCGCCCAAATTAACAGCATCACAATCAGTAATCACCCGATAATGTAGCTAAAATGTTGAATCAGAGGATTTGTGTCAATTGTGTTGTGCATCATTGAGACAGCAGAATCAGGGTTAGAGAAGCGAACCAGTCAGACAAAGCCTTTATGAGACTAGAAACACACGACTGGGGTGAAACAGGAAAAAGCTCTAACAAAGCTTTAAGGGCTGTGATTACATTAAAAAGCTTTAAAGTATGCAGATTGTGGTCAGTAAAAGTGATACAGTAATACTTTTTCCTTTTGGCCAAATAATGCCCAAGAGGTAACACATGCCGCAAGGCAGTGTTCTGCCCTCATTCCAGTTCAAGTGTCTACATAAGTCCACATATTACCTTAAGACACTTCTCAAACCCAGGTTTTTATTATATATACTTAGAGAGTGCCCAAACCTACATACTGTACATCTAGATAATTTTCTCACAAAATAATTGAACTCAATGAATATCTTGTAAACGTTTCAAAATAAGCCACACCTCTTACGGTAGTGCCTATTGTTTGTGTAATTCAGTTGATTAAAGACTCACGCAAATGTTTGCTTACTGCCAGATGCAGCATCGTTTAACCGTCTAATTCACATTTTTCATTTCATGCAACACTAAATAATGACCAACAGGGCTGATGTCCTGACACGATGGGACTTCATCTAACAAATAAATATAGTATTGCAGTCACCATCGACAAGGCTTTTTTTTCCTATTTGAATTGTGCTATTGTTATACATACAATGCTGGTCAAATTAAAAGAGTATTCCAGTCAAAAAACATACAGCATGTGAAAAATCTGTTCAAGTATCAGACTCTAAAAATACTTATAAAGTAAAAAACTATATAAAGACCCCACACCATATCATTGTAGGTATCCTTCACTTTCTGCTCAGAGTCAATGTGTCCATAGCTTCACTAACTAGACTTCTAGTGGTTTTCACCTCTTTTCATAGCTTTTTTTGCCTCACTCTCAAACACTAAGGTAAAAAGCAGCAGTTGCTTTGGTGCTTGTGGTTCCTGTGCAGAGAGGGATCCAATCTATCAAACTGCTTAATACAGAACTGGATGTTTCTTTACAATCTTTTCCATTGTTTTTGCTTTCTTTAAAGTTGACATGCATCGCAATTACAAATTTCCCATCTTTCACTAGTGACCGCTGTAAACATTTTCTTGCCAGGTTATGTCCTGTGTGTTACAACAGAAGGGACTATGGCTCTCTATAGGTCAAACCTGAGAGGCCAGTGAAATCCAGTGTGGCTTGAGCTGTAGCCGGCTACATTTTTAGCCCTTTCTCTGGCCCACTCCAAACATCTGTGATGCTTGAAATACATTTTCACATCAAACAAAAACAGCACAACTCAACACCACATCAAACACCATCCTGAGTGAACTTTTACAAGGCGCAAGGGAGAGTAGGCAACATGTGCAACAACAGTACACATTGGAGTCTGGGGGGAGCCGGCAATAGAATAATAAACAGCCCAAAGTCTGTCGGTCACTAAGAGGGTTTATTGTGCATAGACAAGCACCCCTCAGACAAAGACAAAAAACAACCAGAGAGAAATATGTCCTCATTTCTCAATACCGGCTATCCATTCAATCTTTTTGCACCACACAGACATGCTGACATGAGCAGACAAAGAGCAAATGTCTTCATATCATCAAATCATTTAAAATATACTGACAGAATAAAGGGGAAATTTAAAAAGACAGCAGGATCTCTTACAAACTGGAAGCGAAGTTGTTTCTGTACCGCTGACCACTGGCGAGTAGCATTCAAAAAACACATCTAATCGAAATGCATTTACAGTAAATGGCAACGGACGCCAATGCGCAGGTCTGCGGACCATCACCCTATTCAATAACCGTCTCCTTTCAGCTGATGGGTGTAGGGTGGGGTGGGGGAGACAGAGAATGAGAGGAAAGTCGGAAGGACTTGGTCAGCCTCGAGGCACGGACGGTTAAGCAGGGGAGACAGTGCAAAGCTCAAAAGTGGCATTGTGGTTGCATGGTGTTCCTCAAAAATGTCCCCTGTAGTCACAACAAACAGAGCACGGGACACAAGTCTCTGCTTCGCTGTCTGGTAACAGCATCGGAAATGAAGCTATCTGAGGGGTATCGTCAGGAAGCATCTGGCATCCTCCATGTGGGTGCTGGGGAACTTCCAGGTTTAAACAGTATAAACCTGGAAGATACGCAAAAGAGTGCATTTTTCTGGCTATAACGACGTCTTCACAGTAGACTGGCCTTTTGATATAGGTTAATTCTGTTTCTCTGACAACCCATTGAAAGGTTAAGTAGTCCAAAGGTCACTACAGATAGATTCATAAGTTGGAACACTGTCTTGTACAATAGTGATCTGGAATAGATCATGAGGCAATGCCAATTGGCCAAAAAATGCTGTACCCAACTCTACTTGTCGGAATTTATATCAATAAACAGAGTATCTACAGGTGACCAACGGTAACACCTTAAGGTTCCTATAAACCATGTGACTTCAACAGCCTGCAACAACTGACAGCCACACAATGTGACATGGATGCAATAAATACAGCTCATATGTCCTGTTCGATGACGTTGATCTGTTGATGATGAAAGTACAGATAAAAGAATTAAATGCCATTAGCATACAACATCCAACTTAGCCGCCATAGATGCAAAAAAGGAAGCAAAATGAACAATTGTCTTGTAACAACAGCAGTAATTTAAGCAAATGGGACAAAAAAAACAAAGTTAATTAGAAGGATGAGAGTGTGGACCTGGTTGCGTCCTGAGAACAGAAGATAATGCATGATAATGGGGGTTGGGGGGGGATAGTGTTTTTCTTGTATCATGGCAGTGTTAAGTTCAGTGTTAAGTGTCAAAAATGTACACAAAATGGCTTAACCCTAATGCAATATAAGAGAATAAAATGGAATTAAAACATCACAAATTGAAATAGAATACTTTCATGCCTTCTACAACCTGATATTTACAATACATTCTGGATACTTTTCTCAGCATATCAAATCATGGATGTTGCACAGGTTTTGGAGCAGACAAAGTGAGTGTCTATCAGTCACTATTTGCTCTGCCTTACTTATGGTCGGCATTTGTGAAAACCATTTCTGACATTTTATAGATATGGTTTTTGAATCATTTTTTCTGACATTTTAGAGATAAAATGATTCATCAAAATAAATATTGCCTTAGTTGGTAACAAAAATCATCATTAACTGCAGATCTGTCAGTGTACAGATTAAGCATTCACTTCAACGTTTAACTTACTTTTACATTATCCAACATGGATCCTTTTACATTGCAGTTAATGAACAGCAGCTATCAACCCTTGCACATATTTTGCTTATTAAGCTCTCTGTGGCTCTGAAGCACTTTACGCTGATAAAACCTGTCCGATTGAACCTCAAATCTCATGATGGAGCAGGATTCTTATCTAGCAAAGATGTAGTTTCTGAATAGATAGATGTCAGAGTGCTTACTATCAACTAATGAGACGACAGAGAAGGTCCTGTGTTACAATCCCTGTGTTGGCAGCGACCAGGTCAATGTCTCCGTCTACACGCTGTAACACATGCCTCCAGCCAATTTAACTGCTGAACATGAACAACTCCATAAGACATGAATACTATCTGTTGATTACAGGTTGTCCCACAAGGGGAGAAAACACACAGATCTCCCAGGGGGTTACTGGGGCTGTGATTAAAGTGTAACTTTACCTTATGCCACCCACCTCATATTTCTAAAGAGGCTGGGAAAAGAGCAAGCAGAGGCCGAAGAGAGGTTAATGTGTGGAATAGGATGTGTTGTAGGACATTATAAGAGCGGAGAATCCCAAGACAGCTAGACTTATGAGGATCTGAAACAGTTGTTACGTTTGGATACCTAAAAATAAAAATTATGAGGGCCTTTTATAGCTCGACTATTTTCACTTGGTTTTCATGCTGTCATACACTCATTTGACAGGTAACGCCATGAAATGCTCTTCAAACCCACAAGAGTTCACCCACCAAAAAGAGCAACTCTCCTGTCTGTGTTGCAGTGAGTTTGGCATTTTAATAAGTTATTTTAATTTAAACTGGTGAACGAATCAACCTTTGAGAAAGCAGTTTTATAGGATGAAATATCTGTGCCCAACGAGTCCAATGGTTAAGGTTAGAGTAATAAAATTTAGCAGATTCCCTCTGGACAACGTGTAGGCTGCACACCTCTGATTAGACAGTGTTAATGTTGAGGTTTCAGAAAATGAAGCTAATCCATGTTGATTCGATGTCAGCTTCAAGGTCGGAATGTCCAGGATTATTTTAGAAGTGGAAGCAATTTTCAGTAATGAAATTATTTTTTTTATGAAGATATTGGCACTGTTGTGTTTCGTTTCAGTGGATTATTCCATTTACATCTCAGAATACACATCTGACTACACAGGCTGGGTGTAAATCTCCTCCTAAAGTCATGCATGACATGTCACCACATTAAAATGTCAGAGACAATTGCTGACCTACAGTATAATGGAGAGCAGGTTTGCTCGATGTGGAACAAAAACAGTATTAGTTTCCACACTGGCAGTATGAAATTACTACACAAAAAAAAAAAAAAATCACGTTCATAGAGATAGGAACGACGCACAAAAATGGTTAGGTTTCCCCTTCCTGATACACCAAAGTAAAGGCAATGATAGCTTGAAGATGGTTGACTGAAGGATGCCATCTGATAGCAAAATGTCAGTGTAAACACAAAAGCAAGACAAGAGAGATTTCGGGTTTTACACCTGCGCTGTGTGTGCACACCCTGAAAACAGATTAAGGGTGAAATGCTCACACCTTCTCTAAACAATGACAGCACTGTTTCAATCAGTGGCAACCCATACTGAGACACAAAGTCGGTCACAGAAAAGTGACTTGAGACGTCTTTTCTATATTCCAAAATAGAGGCGTCAGTCTAATCCCCCACCAGTTCGTGCTGACATCTCCCTGAGAACCAAGCAGATCTTAGAAAGCACACCCACTCCATAGAGATGGCTGTGACATAACTGACCTATATCTAAAGTTTGTTTTTGTTTTTTTAATGACAGCAGAGCCCTTGATATCTCTGTCTGTGTGTATAAGGAAAAGGCAGATGAGGGCACAGGGAGTGCACACATACTTGGAATACTTACTCAAATGTGAAGAAAAGTCCACAAGTGACTAGAATGAGGACAAGGGTGAGGTAGAAAACCCCCGTCTGCTTGGCCATCATAATCCTCCCATCGCAGTAAAATTTATTCCGACCTGGGAAGGACTCCCATTTCCTTTTCTTTGGGGTCCTATTCTTGTAAGGGGTCTCCATTGGTGTCGAGCTGCGAGTGCTTATTTGGCTGTACTCGCACTCTCTCATGGACTCCGATACCCCGAGATGCATCAATTGCCGATTACTACCTCCACAGCTGAATAAATCCCGGGGCAGATGTGCCTCTGTGAAAAAAGGAATAAACCGGTTTAAGTGTTGCAGGCAGCCTACATTTACAAGTTAGTCAGATCAGTGCATTGCCGGTGGTGAAGTGTAGGTGGAAAGTTTTGTTAAAAAAAAAGTTCGCGACACTTCCTGTTATTAATGCCCAGCTAACACTCACGTAGGTTTTTACCAAGACATCCCATCTCAAATGAAAGATTCAGTCAGAGATATCACACATTCAAAATTAGGCTCAAGTAAAGCTGGCTAACTCGGCGAATAACTTCACTTAGCATCCCACATAGCTTAATAGCGCCTTTTGTTAGCATCAACTTGGCTAGCCTTGGGTAGCCACCGCATCTAGTTTTGCTAAAGCTAACAGTGCTAGCAAGTTAAGAGATAACTGTTAGGTTAAATGTTCGCACATTTGACAACTTCCACAATTAAACGCTAGGGCACACAAGTCAAAGCTTTAACGCCGGCATCTTACTTTGGAGTCTTTCGCATTGCGAGGGACTAAATTTAAGGGTTAAGTGCACTCCTCGGCTGCGCTGTCAGCCACCTAACATTTCATCACACGGCTTCACAGCCCGGGCGTTCGCCTGCTCTGCCGGTGAGGAGCTGCCTCCTTACCGAAGGGAAATACCGCCGGTTGCTCGTCGTGTTTGGGGTGTTGTCACGTAGCTACTCCTTTAGTTATCCAGGTTTGTTACGAGGCGAGGACAAAGCGAAGAACACCATCTTTACAAGTCCGGCGTGTTGACATGGAGTTTTAATTTTACCAGAGAACTTCGCTTCAAAAAGGAAAAAAAAAATACTAATTAAAAATATTCCGGGGGAAGACGACTCGACGGGTTGCTCAGATGAGCTCCAGCATCCCGATGTGGCTCAGATGGATATAACTGGGATTCTTTACGCACAATACGAACCCCAGAGCTGGAGCTTTACAGCCACAAACGCCCAAGTGTTTGACAACAGCAGCCGGCGAAAACCTTGCAGAAATCTTCACCACTTAGCGCAGCGTATTCGGAGATAAGTTGCAATATTTTCCCCCAGATGCGTGCCAGAGGCAGGCCGGTGGACAGCCCTCCACCCCCCCGCCGCTCTCACCGTGTCCTGAGCCACACAGTGCCGCCACCCTCGCAAACAACAAACGTCAACATGGGAGCAGAGTCTCCCTGCTCGTGCTCGTGCTCCTCCCACTCCGGCCGAGGATGAAGTCGCTACTGAAGGGGGAACTGGAGGAGGACGGGCTGTTTAAGGGGGTTCCCAACCCATGGTCCGGGGCCCTCGAGGGGATAAGGGGGCGTGTCCAAGGAGGGCAAATTGGAGGTCTGAGGAGCAAACACTGCGGGTGTCTTGACAACATGCATTCCTGCACACGAAGAAGAAAACGCACACAATACTGACAGGCTCATCCAAGTCCCAAACACCCACCGCTGACCTCCGTTATCTGACAAGCTTTAATAAACGTAGAACCACTAATCCTGCTGATATAGACTTCGACTTCCTTTAATTGTCATCACACAGACACATA
>JAPTHA010000016.1:11131273-11146996 GCA_029814585.1 Gymnapogon annona | reverse complement strand
TTACACATCAATGTAAACAGTACTATAAACAGTGTAAATATTACACATCAATGTAAACAGTACTATAAACAGTGAAAATGTGAAGATAGAAATGTGTGCATAGTTAAAGCTAAATGTGGTTTGTCACCTTTTCACTGTCATCATCTTTACATAGTTATGGATTATCATAAAGCTCATGTCGTTTAGTTGCCATGTGGTGAGACTTTTTTATAAGTCCAAAGGGGTTTTCCAGAGGCACCGGGCTGGTGCATAGGCTTCCATTCCCGGGATGAGCGTCCAGTGTGGGTTCTTGGGCAAGACCCTTCATGCTGCTGCGTACAACTGTAGCCTCAGCGTCTCATTGTGCCGGTCCCAAGCCTGGATAAATACAAGGGTTGTGTCAGGAAGGGCATCCAACATAAAACTCCTGCCAAATCAAATACAAATATATGAATTGGATTCGCTGTGGCAACCCTAGAAGGGAAAAAGCCAAAAGAACTCATCACATGCACAGTTGGAGTGTTTGTTTGTACATATGTTTGAAATTGTTGTTGTGTGCAAATAAACAATAAACAAATAAAGAGTGGTTGGAGACACTTGTTTTACATTCAGTTAATGATATATTCTGCTAAACTCAATTTTTCTCTGTTCTCATTCACCCCTATATGGAAAAATCCTATTGATTTCATCTTCTCTATAACTCTTCAAATGGTGGCGCTTTAGCTGAACACACCACGCTGTGCATTTTTAATACCTTTCTGCAAAATACAGTGTAAGATTTTGTTGAAAGTTGCTGCACTATAAGTTACATTGTCTTTGTGTAAAACATATTTCATTTTTTTATTTGAAAGTATTTGGATATTATAATTGAACAAGGCTGTTTCAAGCAAACATATCATCCCAACAAACCAAGCCATGCCAGAATGCATCCACAGTACAAATTTGGTGCAGATATCTCAATGCGTTCTTCAGACAATTTGATTGTATTGTTGGACGGATCAGTTTTTTGGACATAAATCCGTAATAAGCCAATTGAGATAAAATTTGGTTCACATTGATCATCTCACTATAATGTCTATTGTCTCGCTCTCATCCACAGTTCATGTGATGTCATTTTCATTCACTATGTGGAGTTTTCTGGGTAACAATTGGTTCTCTGACCATTAACCTGCCACTATCAGTTTTTTTTTAACTTAAAATACTTCATCGTGTTGTTATTTTAAGATGAAATATATAATGAAATACAAAAATACCCATATATATATTTATACACACATACATATATATACACACATATAGTTGTAGGTTGATATTAGTTAGATTGCTTAGCTGCCATTTGTAATAAATCTTGTTTTCATTTACAGGGTGGTTTCTTGGAGCTCAGTCTTAACAAGACGATATTTGGACAAAGATGATTAAATGAGAAAGGAATTGACAGTAAATCGTTCGATACTTGAACGCCCCAGTAGTCACATTACTTTTGCTTCTCCTGAAAAGCGAAGTGGCCGCCAATCTCAGAACACACCCATGGCAAGGACAGGTCTCTGATGACACAATTTCCTCTTCCACCCACATTATTACTACAGATGATTGCATCACTAGGCTACTGTTCCTCTGTCACTGGCCCTGAACATGCACACATCTGCAACAAACTCCCTCACTCCCACTCCTGAACAATTATCCACTTTCTCTAAGAACCACAACTTTGGCTCCATTACATGTAACACAATAGGCCTTGATTGTTCCGAGAGGAAAAAACATTATTCTCCCTGTACCTTATGTGCATTAGTTATATAACAGCTGTAAAGGCAAATTAATTTTATGAGGCCGTATGAAATATTGTTACCATACAAACACACAAAGGCACACAGATGAACCACATTATTTCAATCACATTGGTAGCTGACTATAATATTTAAAGAATATGGTCATGTTAAAATGTGGGCCAGTTCTCATGTTATGGCGTGCACCTACACTCAGGCCGAGGGGCATTTATGATTGCCTGCCACTGCTGGGCATGCAAGCTATCGAGCAGCATGTTTTTACAATTAATTTGTTGGAAAGCTGCGGATGTTTTCGGGGGTGGCTAATGATGGGTACACTTTCCAGACTAATTCCTTAACTGCGGGGCTTGTTAAGAAAAGTGATGACATATGGCCGAGGCTTTGTTTGTGTTTAGAAACGGTGGACATGATAGACCCTTTAAGTCTGAATCCAAGACATACAGAGTACTGAATCACATCCTGCCAATGCCTCGTCCAGGCAATATTTGTTCTGTTTAGAAATCTGGACAGGGTGAACATGAGATCAGAGCATAATCAAGGGTCTGATCATATGAACCTACAATTATTGGATGGAGTTTGGTCTGGAAAACAACGATGTATACACACACACACATATATTGCAACACTGAAAAGGTCATAGCAGTCTCTTTGTTTTCATCCTGTACTCATTCATCTACCTACGAGAGCAGTGGCACCCAGACCAGCGGTAGCCAATGGCAGGACTGGTTTCCTTTCAGCCACCACATCCATCCTGTCAGAGCTCGATGACTCAGCTTCTCGGAGGCACAGGAGTGTGGGAGGTTTTCTCTTGCGGTTGGCTGCCTACGTGAAAAGCATCCTCCATCATTGAAAAAGTACAGCAGCCCACTTTCCAATCCGGAGTCTAAATGACAGGCTGAAATTAAAAACATTCAGATGGAGGTGGGCTAAGTCTCCGTGATGTGCAGGTGCATGCTGCACATGTAATGATAGCATGACACATTTAAAAGAGCATGAATCATATCTACACAGAAAACACACTTCAGCAGGAAGTCTGTCAGCCCGTCAGCTCATCAAACCAGTTCGCAGGAATGCTGTAATTGGTTTGAGGGTGCCACTAAGGCTTTAATAAGATAAAGATGAATGATTATGCTCCCTTTCCAGCCAAACTACCAGAATAATTCTTTGAATTCTAGCCTAGCTGCATTGAGACTGTTTATTGCCAGTGTTGCTGTCAACCTCAGGGATGCTATTATTAAGGCGGCCCAAAATAGGACTTGATATTATGCTCACATTTCCCCCTGGCAAACGAAGACAGGGAGAGAAAAATCTAATTCCAACTGGAGAGGAAGTTACAATTCTGGTAAATGAAAACTAAAAACTTATTCAAACCAAAAAATAAACAGAAAACAGAGGACATTGTCATTGGGAGCAATTGATACACTTGGAAGTACAATTTTCACAGTGCTGTTTTTAAAACAAAACTGACGATAAGCATTTGTTTTTTGTCTCTGAAAATCCTGAAGTCTGTAGAGATTTGATGATTTCCTTCCCTCCTATGAGAACATAAATAAGTAGAGGAAGGTTATTATAATAACTTGTAAGCAACTGCAGTAGCAAGGTCAATAACCTTTGTCTTAATGAGCATCTAAAGTGAAATCCCATAAGTATATATCAGTCATGAGTATAATTAAGGAGTGGGATCCCAACAGTATTCTAGAAAGTGTCACTGTTGTACGATGCGATAACTTTATTCAATAGAAATGGACGAGAAAATTTGTCAATAACATCTAATTTTAAGATAGTCTGCTTTTAACTGGAAATATTCTCAAAATACCATGAACATACATTTAAATACTGTCACCTAAATCACTTATAGTGAGCAATGTCTTAATCTATAGTTATCAGACTATAATAATACGGATTGTAAATGAAGTCAGTTATCTACTAAAAATTAAATTTTTTTTTTTACAATGTACATTTATTTTATCATAGTCCAGTGACTTTAACTGTCTGTGCATTCTTTAAAAAATGATTTTAGGCTAAAAACTGTAATGGAGACAGCATTGAAAGAAAAAATTATTTTGGGTTTGTAAATTAAATACGTGTTCAATATAATGTTGATAGCAAGTAAGAGAGCACCTGAACTAACAGATTAAAGTAACCCATGAATCTGTGTTCTTTTTCTCTATCTAAGCCTCTATGTCTACAGCTCCCTCCTATACATATGTATTGGTCTTTCGCTTTGTGTCTATTGTTTAGAATCTAGAGCTTGTCAAATTTATACATTTTAGTGATAGACCTCTGAATTTGTGTTTATATGTCTATCTTTTAGTGTACTTATTCATTCAGTCCTTACCTGTGTAATCTGCAAATTATTATTACTTACATCAGTTTACCAGAAGCTGTTGAATTGGTGTTGTATTACACGTGCACCTGTTTCTGATTAAACTTAAGAGTAAAACAAAAACAAGAAAAGAAAATCTATTGTTATTGACCACGCTAGCAACCCAGAGGTAACCAGAGAGGTGGAATTCTTGTTGCATACATTACATGTTGTATTTTTTAGGTTTTGTTGTCATCCATGCTTAAGTGCGGTAGTTCCGATGTATTTTTTTTAATACAGAGGAAATAAATGAAAACATCGGACCCTCTCATTTGGTGCCTGGAGCCTTGTTTGTTGCGGTAGTTCAATTGACTATTTCTCCTTAAGACTGAAGGAACCTGTTTTGACTGATCAAATAATTTAGTCTGATGTCTATAAGCAACAGCCTGAATAAGCAGTTGTTTGTTTTATTGGCCTAAGGTTGTCTGGACATAATGCAACGTCTCCAGTGCTTAACGATGTTCATTGTACATTTATTTGTGACATGTGCAGCACAGAGTATAAATGTGTATACTGAATAAAAGAGAGACAGTCATACGAAAAAAGGCAAATTTTACAATGAGCTCTTGGACATTTTGAGGGTTCTTTTTCACACTTTTCTTTTAGAGCATGGTCTAGATTCAAAAATATGCTCATTGACATGAATGGAGGACATTAATGAACAGAAATGTGTTCAGTTTCTTTATGTAACCTCACCTAGTTTATCCTCTCACCCTGGCACTTCCATGTTTGATTACCAAAGCGATTGTTTTCTCAGCTATAATACAATGCATACAGTATATTTTTTTTTTACATTGAAACATCAGTTACATCTGCCATGTTCAAATATTTGACCCCATTAACAAAATATGTATAATAACAATAACAAATTTTACCAACAATAAAAGCATTTGTTTATAATAGTCAGAAAGTCCATCTTTTGCTATGCTTGATTGAGACTGAAAGAATCATATGGGTCCATTGTACAACCGTTTATATACACAGTGATGAAAAAATACAGACATAACACAAGTGCTTAGGAAACACAAAATTCATCTGTGAAAGTCGTTGAGGCTATGATTGATAAATTAGACACTTCTTTTTGACAGACGCTCTTCTCTCAGGTTGATTGGCTGGTGCAATGCTGCCTCCTCATGGCCTAAAGCATACACTGCATGTGTCTGAAAAGATTTACATCATCTTCTGGTTATTCTTCCAAGAGACACCTTGCTCTAGTCCTATTGCACGATATATCTTCCAGCGAAGGAGATGTATACATTTCAGTTTAAAAAGTCAGTGTTGGTTTTCCTCCACATTTGTTGGCAAAAAGTTCAAACTACTGTACAGTGTCACATTTTAAATAAATACTCTCCATTAACAAAAGGTCGATGAGCGTATCAGCGTTTATAAAAACTGAAAAACATCTCAACAACTCATTAACTCAAAAGGAAAACACATAATTCAGCACCGAAATCTGGTGGTAGCTTTGGCTGAAAAAGTAAAGTAAACAAAAAAACAAAAACAAATGACAAACAAAAATATCAAACATTGCAATCCAACACCAGCAGGTATTAAATATTTGTATTAAAATGAGCTTTCAAATCCAAAACTTGCTTCTTTTTTTTTTTACGAGGGCCCAGAAGCTATACATATAGAGATATTCTGTTTATGCGGATATTTCTTTTTAAAAAAACAAACATGTTCTGTCATTTTGATAAATAAAAATAGAAAACCACAGGAATATCTTGTCCGCCTTAGTGTTTACTGTGCGAGTCCTGTCTCTCCTCCTGTCATAATTTCCCCAAGTGAAAGAGAACTTGGCAAATGATGGCCACCACTCCTGCATTGAGCACCGAGGAAATGGAGATGTCTAACAATCTGCTTTCATATAGCACAAACTCCGATTTGTTCTCCTCCACTTTAGCCATGGCCAAGAGGCCTTTAGCAGCTCTGCACATCATGTTGATGCTAGGTGGGTCCATAGGGGGGTGTCCCATGTGCAGCAGAGTGTGAGGGTTCTGCTGGTACTGTGCCATGCTAACACCATCCTCCAGGAACCCTACCAAATGACCTACACTACCCTTCTGGATGGCAATAACACGTGCTGCCGTGGGGTCTCCTTGCGCCAGGTGGGAGAGGACCGCCACCGCCATCTCCCGGTACACTTGGGTCTTCCTCTGGCCCACGTAGCGCACCAAGACAGTAAAGAGTTTCTCTTGTCGGCTGAAAGGTGGAGTAGCTAGTAGGAGGTCGACGTTGCCCTCCTGGATACTCAGCTTGCAGAGGCATTCCAGTACCAGCCTCTGTGGTGTGAGCTGAGAGTGGGCCGATGATGATGGGAAAGGGTCCTGGGCCTCAGCTGAGGGGCACACCATCCAGTGGAGAAGGCCGTCCAAGATGGGAAGGCAGATTGTGTCTGAGTATTTGGAGAAGTCCAGCTGGCCTGAGATATTGGCCAGCGTGACCATGGTGTTCTCCCTGAGCAGACGCAGACACTCCCACCACCACTCCTCCTTACTGCTCCAGAGCGCCTGCTCCTGCTGTTCATCTCTCTGGTAGGTAGGAGGCGACCTGTTCCTCTCCGGGTGCTGGTGGTGCAGCAGGAGGAGCCTGCCCAGAAGGAGAACCAAAGCCGGATGGCGTGACATGTCCAAGTCGTTCCCAGGGATAAAGGACAAGCTTCGAACGATGTTGGAAACGCAGAGGCACCGTTTGGAGAGCGAGTCCTGCCAGGCGGAGGTCGTGGACAGCGGAGCCTCATCCAGGCACCGAGGCTCGTCCTCCAGCAGGGTGATGTGGTCCTTCTCACCATCTGCATGCACCCTGAAGGGGTAGGATGGCAGGGAGCGTGCAGGGTGGCCGTAAGACAGGGCGTCAACTCGAGCACACAGAACATCATCGATAGTAGCAGTGATATGTTTCCTTGGTTTCTGTTCATCGTCTGTGTTGCTTTCTGCTTGTTTCCTTTTCTGCTGCTCCCTGGCAGGAGGCTCGCTCCGGGGTTCAAAGTGTGTCTGGATGTGGGCAGTGGAGTCGCCTCCTCCAGCCTGCCAGTGCAGCAGCCCGCTGGTGAACTCAGTGACGTAACCCAAGTGCTCTGTCAAGTCTTCAATCAGGTCCTCTTTGTGTACAATCTTGATTGGGAGCTTATCGTATTTGCTAGCTTGTTTGGGCCGAGGTTCCAGCTCTGCGGGAGGCTGCTCCACCACCTCGTCCTTAACCTCTCCAGTTTTTTCACCCTTTTCTTCTCCTTCATCTTTCTCACTGCCTTCCTCAGTCTTTTCTTTCTTGATGCTCTCCCCGGAAGGCTCGTGGTCACTGTTGATCTCAGCTGACTGTGGCTCCGTGGTGACTGATGGACTCTCCTCAGCGCCGCCTTCTGCTGGCTGCACCGTCAGCTCGGTCACTGTGCCTGACTCGGATTCAGGTTGGGTAGAAGAGTCAGTTTCCTGGTCAGAGATCATTTCTGGATTTTGGTAAGAATCTGGATCCGAAGCACTTTTCTGAGCAATAGTCCCCACTTCAAATTCTTCCAGGATGCCAAACATCTCAATTAAACAACGGCGGAAGTGCTCCACAATCAGCTCCAGGAAGCCAGGCAACTAAAAATAAGCACACAAAATCACATGTTAGATTTATCATCTCTAAATACAACATCGTGACTGAAATTGGCTTTACACCAGACTCATTAGGTCTCCGGTTTATAATTTAATCTGACCTGAAACTGCATATTCATAATCATTTGAACAGGAACAATTCATTAATATCAGTGTGAAAAAAGTCTGGTGTTAACAGGTTTTAGCAAAATTTCCAATTATTTGTTCTGACTTACAGGATAATATGCCAAGAAATTAGAGGATACTAAACAGAATAAGACAAAAGGAACTTGAGAGTAAAATGGGGTAGGGTGGCAGAAGTACAGACGAGCAGATTATATTTTAAACAGAAATTTGTTTTGACAATGTTAAAAATGGTCAACCTGAAAAATCTAAATTGATGCCACTGACGGTGATGTAATAGTATTACAGCGGAAATATAATGAATGTAAAGTACCCTTGCTGAAATTATACTTAAACATAACAACATAAACAACCTCAAAACTCTGAAGAAAAATAAATGTAATTTAAACAATATTATACCTCAGTTTATGATTTATATATGTACATTACAACTGCCAGATCACAGCGGATCTACAAATACACAAAACATTTAGTAACAGGGAGAATATTGATAAAATTACACTTACTTCTCTACAAGTTGTTTGTATTTGTTACACGTGGTTACATAAAAATATTTACATTTCCAGGGAAATATTTGAAGTTGTATTTATAGGTCATTCTGATAATATTTTCCCAGTCTGTATGTGGAATGTGAAGTACAATTTCTGCAAATATCTTATGTGTAATTTTTTGCATGTCACAAATTCCTCCCACAGGCTGGATTGGAACTGGACTGGACCCCTGGCCACGTGTTTGACACCCCTTCCCCAAAGTCACATATCAATATCAATATTTACACTGTTTTCAGTACTGTTTACATTGAGGTACAATATTGCACTGTCCATCTTATTTATTCCTCATATATATTGACAGTACGTGTGGTCACCTTTGCACTGCAGACACTCATGGCTTTGGATTCACTTTAGCAATTTTGCACTTCTGTATTTTCCATATTTATTTTGTGTTATCACTTGCCAATCAATGACATTTCGTTGCCAGATTCACTGCGTGTGTCTGTGTGATGACAAATAAAGGAAGTCTAAGTCTAACAAAGCAGAGGCACATTTATTCCAGTTGGAATCTTGACAATAATAGAGAATGTTAGAGTAAGAGGATCAGTAGTAAACATGCTCATGTGAACTGGACATGCTCAGTCTTAAATGAGGTGCGGTCATTCAGTTTTACCTGGGAGAGGTTAAAGGAGGCCACGGTGCTGTCATCATACAGCAGGATGTTGATGGTGTCGAGAGCCCAGGTGCTCTCTGCCAGCAGGCCCGACTTCAGAGACATCATCACGCGCCAGGCCTCAGGCGTACCTGGTGTACAAGCAAGGAAGTTTTGAAAAATAAAAACAGACAGTGATCGCATTTTGTCCAAGTGGTAAAAGCAGCACAAGAATCTAAAGTAATTCATTCCATTAAACAGGCCTCGTGTTGCACTGGTACATATTCAGTCATGACGTGTGTTGTCACTAAAATAAAGGAAAGACACAACTGGAATTAAACAGTTCAAAGAGTCCTTCGTCCTTCACAGATGCACGGACCTGTTCACCTTCATGGGTGTCAAAATCATTTTAGTTCAGGGGCCAAATTCAGTCAAATCTAGTGTGAAGTGGGCGGGGCCAATGAAAAAATAACAGTATTGCATATCGATAATGTCAACTCCAAACTTTCCTCATATAACGAAAATGTCTGGTCCATTAAAACAATGTGAATAATATTAACAACCTCAAAACTAAAGAAAAGTAAGTCTAATTTTAACAATGTTATTTATAATTTACACATGTACATTACAGTATACAGATCACAGTGGATCTACAAATACACAAAACATTTGGTAGCAGGTTGAATATTGTTAAAATTACACTTACTTCTTTTCAGACATTTCAGGTTGTTTATATTAGTTCAGGTTATTTATGTGTTTTTGTGAAATGATATTTTGTTTTCGTGTAAATACAGGAAATTTACATGAAAATATTTACATTTACACAGACAAAAATGTTAAGCTATGAGTATTTATGCTACCATCATAATATTTGTCTCAGCCTGTACATGGAACCTGCACCTATAATTTTTGCAAATATCTTAAGTGCAACTTTTGCATTTCACAAATTCATTCTACGGGTCGGATCAGAACTTTGGCGGGCCGCATTTGGCCCCTGGACACCATGTTGAGACCCCCGCAGTAAATCCTCACACAGTACTCACCAGTGTCCTTGGAGGTGAGCTTGCGCCGTGGTTTCAGAGTTGGCATGGAGGCCTCCGCTGATCCGGGGGGGTAGTTGAGGTCCCTCCTCAGATTTGGAGGAAACTGACCCAGTAGCCCGCCACCTTGAGGACCCAGCATGGTCATCCCAGGCTTAGGCATCTTTAAAGGTGACATGAAGGGGACTTTGCTGGGCGACATGCGGGCGTCCATGGAGCGCTGGAAGGCCCCTGGGCTCGGCGCTCGGGGCAGGTGGTTGACCATGGATGGGGAATTGGAGTAGGATGAAGGGGGTTGACGTGAAGACAGCGGAGGCATGGCTCCGGATGACGACATGTAGCCCGACTGACGGTGCCACTGGTCCTGACCGGGCCGTCCGTCCATGTCCTCCCTGCCCATGGAGCTGTACGGCGGCATCTGTGACGATGGCCCCTGTCGGTTGTGGTAGGGATAGCCGAGCTCTGTCCTGGACGGCCACATGTTAGGACCATCGGAAGCGTGGTTCGGGGTGGATCCCCCACCCATCATGCCGTGCTGGCTCTGGCCCGAGGGCCCCATGCGGTCTCGGGGATACGGGTAAGGGAACTGTCCTTGGATCAGTCTGTGTTCAGGACCTGAATAGCCTCCGCCGTAGTGGTTGTACATGTCCGGCTGCTGATTGGTATATTGCATGGCATACATATCGCTCTCGTGTCTCTTGGGTGGGGGGCCGTACATGCCATCCATGGGACGTTTGTAGGCCTATAGAAGCAAACAAAGGGCGGCTTAGTATGGATTCTTTCTGTATTTTGCTGCAAATTTTTTCTGCTTCTTTAAACGTGGGTTTGTTGAACACCATGAATATAAAAGACCTCTCTGATATTCATACTTGCAATAAAATCTATAATATGAAAAAATGCACCAAAGTAAAAATTAATTTCAATTGCATCAAATGTACCACTTTATCGTAGCTAAGAGGTATAATTATTTCCACTGAATTCAATTCCAGCCAAGAAAACAACAAGATTTCATGACTATTATTTGGCCTAAATAATATCTGTGAAGTCTATATGTATACACATTAAGAACACAACAGAATTTAATTCATAGTATTTCCAAATTGCACACTTATGGCACTAAAGGAAAAAAATATGTAAATAAATGTAAAACTAACTATTTTTGTCTGAATAAAAATGAGAGGAGATACCACTGTGGTCCTCACACGACAGTATAACATACCATCTGAGTGTCATTTGTTCCCTGTTGGTTGGAATTTATCCCAGAAAGCTATTTAAATGGAAGTGAAATTTTATTGAGACTGGGATTAATTCCACTTCACTCTCAGTGTTGGTGTAAAGCAAATGTGAATATCCCACATAAATTAATGATCACTTAAGTATTATTATCTGTCTCAACTGAGGGGAGAGGATCCATAATGCATCTTTCCTTCATTCATCACTTTTGCATTAAAAGTCAATATTTTTGAGCGGCTCTTGACGATCACAAGGATAACGTTGATGAGAACACAGAGCAGACTTTACTTCTTAGTGCTGCTGATTAACTGTGCTGCGTAGCTGCAGATGTGCGGCGTGTCTTACTTGTTGCTGAGGGTACATCCCCGATGGATGCATCCCATATGGCATGCCAGGATACTGCTGCCCATAGCCGTCGTGTCTGAAATAAATGAATAAAGGTAGGAATAAAACCCACTGAGATCAAAGCAGCATCCAGACATAGAGCTGTCCTATTTCTTTGTACAGTAATGACCTCTGCTGTGATGGATATCTGCTGGGAGAATACATGCTGCCTTCACTGTTAGAAGGTCCCATGTTATTCTGACTCCCCGGCGGTCCCATGCTGCCATCCATCCCCATCACGTGGTCTGGTCTAAGGATCAGACCAAAGAGAATATGATAAACATACTCTATGTACCAATCTACTCCATATCCTGCAGGTAAATACTGCTTGTTGCCTGTTACTTGGGCTCAGTGCCTACCTTCTGTCATATCCTGGTCCATATGGGTACTGAGACCGCTGGTTCATGCTCAAAGCAGATGGTGGGCGACCGTACATGTCCTGCATACTGCTACTGGGCATCTGACTGGGCATGTAGGGATCACCTCCTGCCACTGGAAGAAATCACAAATTAAAGATCCACCTCCGACAAAATGACTCGACAGTGTTGTTATTTATGTGTTGGGCACACATGTTATTTTGGTAGAAGGATTATGCGTTCTATTTATTTTTTCTGTCTGTTAATAATTACGAGTCCAGCAATAGATTCAGGGTCTGTTAAATACCACAATAAGCTCGTCCGATTAGTTTGATTTACTTTATATTTAGATGTACTGAGTATTGTACTAATACACTACACATGTTCTGCCTTCTTCCATAATTTTAAGCATAGTTTTCCAAAAACTCTTTTATAAGCTTGGCTATTAAATTCTCATTTAATGTTCAATGAGCGTTTTTTTTTTGTCTCCATTAAATGCTGTGCCCTGATTGTCTCGCTGATGGTCCCTAATGCTGATGTAATTTTTGAAAAAACTCAAAATAGCCTTATTACAAACGGTTAAAATGACACTGAAACATTATCACAGTGCATTTGTATGAATTCTGTATTCAGTAGAGATATCTCAAATTCGTCATCATCATCATACACTTAGAGGATTCCTTGCTTAAGTTTTAATGCTTTACCGTGGGAATATTAGGTGTTTTTACTTTGCATCATTGTGTGCATTCCTACATACAATAACCTAAATGGAAGGAAAGACTTTTTGTATAAACTAGTGGACGTTAAAACAAATCTATTCTTCAATTTAAAGTGGTGTAAATAATATGCACCAGATAGACTTAGACTTAGACTTCCTTTATTGTCATTACACAGACACACAATGAATCTGGTAACGAAATGTCATAGAATTGTCAGCTGATGATACAAATAATATGGAAAATAGAAAATAGATTGAGTGGAAGAAGAGTGTAATGCATGTAATATGCAGATAATGTGGAATAAAAATGTGAAATAGATTAACGGGTAAATTATAATATCACTATCCCATAATAAAGCAATACAAGTCTGAGCATGTTTTTCTTGCAAAGATGTATTCGAGTTCCATTTTGAGTCTTGTTTTAGTCTTATTCCACCATTAGGTGGCAGCATTCATCTATGAATATTCACCAGTTGACATGATCAAACCTATTGTTCTGAGGCTGTAACAGTTGTTATGCAGCTAACATCCTCCATATTATTAATTCAGACTCCATTCTCTTCAGCCTTCAGTGGAGCCGCCATCCTTTCTAAAACTACTGTTTGTTCTGGAAACTAAACCACATGAGTTGGCCGAAACAGGTGCTTCTCAGCGGGATGGAGAGGATGAAAAGGTTGGAATGAGGAGGATGAAAAGGATGAACAAAGTTAGAATGAGACACAGGCTAAGCTACAAGAACATCAGACGAGCTGCTGTGTTTACGATAAAGAGTGTGTGTGGTGGTGGTGGTGGGGGGCGGGGGCGGAGGGGGGGCGGGGGGGGTAACAAACAGTGCTCGTCTCCTTTCATAGTTCTAAAAGTGAAAAATGCACATCTGTCCTGATCTGAGATGACACAGTGGTGAATTAGACCAACGAGACAGATGAAAGAACAATGGCCTTGGGATCCATGAGTCATTCTGACACTGAACCAAGTGAGTTTATCTTCTTACTTAAAGGCAACATTAAGCAGGAATAAAGAGATTTGGGTAGATTTGATTTTGGGTAGGTAGGATTATTGAAATAAATCTCATAATCTGCTATTTATTCCCAAATATAAGCCATTAAATCTCTATAACGCAAAGCATATAGTTAATGGAGACTGTTGTACATACCGTAGAGAGCAGAACAACGGGCATCAAATGTCTAATTGCTTTGCTGGCTTGTAAGGAATGTATCTGAGAGTAGCAGTGGAGACGTGGGTTTGGTATTTCAGTGGAGGTATGTGACAGTGTGTGTCCACTCACTCTTCCTCATCCCTGCAAAGGGGTCCTTGGCGTCATACTGCATCCTCATCATCATGTCAGGCATGCCGAGGCCCTGCTGGTACGACGCCGAGGGGGGCAGGGATGTAGCACGCTTCTGGAAGGCCGGGTCACTCACCTCCGAGAAGGGGTCCTGTACACTCACACTGCTCCTGCGAGGCGAGGGGGGGGAGGGGCTGGGTCAGGTGGGTGCAATGATGCTATGGATACTCTATACATGAGTTGTTTTTCAGTGATGGGATTTTGTTCAGACACACATAATTTGTTCCCTTAATAACTCTTCCATTAAAGAGGATAAAAAGTGTTCTAGACACGATTAGGATGTGGTTTGACTGTTGAATAAATTAACTATATCTTTACAATTTAGATATTTGTTCTCTGATATTTTTCCTTTAAATGTTTGTAATGTCTTGTCAAGTCATGCCATGTCTGTTTCACATGACAGATAACAGTGAATTTTTAAAGATACATATATATATACATATATATATATGTACGCACGCACACACACACACACGCACGCACACACACACACACACACACACACACACACACACACATATATATAGAGAGAGACATAAGTAAGGTTTGGGAACCACTGCGTTACAGGAAGTACTGTACACACACACACGCACACACACACACACACACACACACACACTTGAATACGTTTATACAGTAATGCAGTGGTTTCCAAACCTTTTCCGTTCGAGACCCAGAAAACGAAATTTTCTGAATCAAAACAACGTCTTCATTTTACTGACTCTTCCACCATCAAAGCGAGGTGTCTTTCCTTACATTTCTCAGATGCTGTGTTTTTTCCCCATTGTTTTCTTTTGTTACATCTTTTACATCTTGCTGCAGTGTTTTCCTTTGGTTTATCTTTTAAGTTGGTTTTTCCATCTCTTGTTCCAAGTCCCACTGCTTAATATTTGCAAACTCTTCCAGAAACACTTCCATCATATCAATTCACGTATCAATTCAGCAAAACAAACTAACAAAAGCCTCCTTTCTGCCAACAGCCTTTCATAAGTATGAGAATAAAACAAATATAGTATGAAAGGCACTTTTCTCCATACGCCTCCTTGTTTCTATAGCTACTTCATGTTCCTCAAAATGAAAGAGACACAGAGTTATTTATTTATGAGACGATAATCCATTATTTAAATGTCAAATATCATGATGAGTGTCTGTTTAAACACGGTGCTGGTGCAGTGGCGGATTCATTTCCAGTGTCATAGGTGGTGGGGATGGTACCTGTTGGGGGGCAGAGGCGTGACCTGTCCCAGTGGGGTGGTGGCAGGAGTTGGAGGTTTCAGATCTGCTCCTGCTTCTGTCGTAGAGCTGCCGCCAGAGGACTGGGGCGTCTGTGGGCCTTGGAGGGATCCACCTGAATTTGCTGGGGGACAAAAGTAGCTTTACTCCGACAGTGAGGTGGTTCCCACAGCAAAGTGTAACACCGGCTTCCACACACTCTCAGACGGGATCGGGTTTTGAGTCAGTGTGGTCATAGGAGGCTTTACCTACAGCGAGGTTCTGTCTTAGGAAGATAACTTGAGAATTAAAGCCAAAGCACTCACTGTGGTGCCCTACATTAAAACCAAGCTCCGGCAAACACTGAACAGGAGAGCAGAGACGAGGAGACGAAATGGAGGAGCAACTAAAGAAGGGGGAAAGTAGGTGAGAGAAGAGGCCGAGA
>JAPTHA010000016.1:10996154-11009535 GCA_029814585.1 Gymnapogon annona | reverse complement strand
ACTTCAGCTGCGGAGCAGGGAGGACAAGGAGGAAGGTGTCGTGTCCCATAAAAACAAACAAAACACACACACACACAGAGAATAAAGACACGACTCAGCTCCGGAGGCTACAGGCAAATTATATCTTCACAAAAACACAAATGCATATGTTCAAACACACAAATGCTTGCTAGCTGGTATAGATATGGAGTCACCATTCGATCATATGCTCGTGGACAGCTGTTAATGTCAAGTCCCTCACGTCGCTGGAACACAGGTGAGTGTGTGCGCAGTGTTAATAAAAGCCTACGGCAGTAGAGTGCTGCAGGATGGTGTGTTTTGTTTTGTAGGCCAGCGTGGAAGTTAGTCACCCCGGTTCCCTTGACAAAACGCCAGAGGGATTTTTCTTTTGACTTTTTGGTTCACTGCAGCAAATAAACTCAATGGCAAAACCCCAGCTTGTGATCCTCGCAGTCGTCATAGCTCAAACGTTGATATATGAACTTCAACACTGACATGTCACGTGTTTGCTTTTATTGTGAACTGACCTGGAACTGCAGTGTAACAAAAAGAGGATGTAATATCTGACTACCCCCGTGATGAATGGAAAGACGTTGACTCCTTTAATATGGACGTAACAACTTCAAAACACACCCAGGATATGAACTCGCAAACACACAAGACATAGCAAGACACAGACCTCGTTTCAGACGATTAACACAGACTTATAAGAGAATCTTTTCTGGGTTTTGCGTCTCAGCTCCACCACGTCGTCTGAGCTGCGTCTCCTTGTTTGTCCTCTTTTGTCCTGAATTGGAAATAAACTGGTCTTCCTCATCTGTTACGGCAAAGAAACAAGCGTTGACAAAAGACACCAGAGGAGAAGAACTGATGGGTGAGGGATAAAAAAAAAGATGGAGGAACATTTTTCTCCTTCTAGGGTCGGTCCTCTTTTCTCTCCTCCTCCTCTTCCCTTATCTCCCCCTCTGTCGGACTGGCGCCAGTGGAACCGAACTGGTGTTTTCTTAACCAAGTTCATCGCTCTCCATTTCCCCGCACTGTGGAATCATAACTCCTGTCACACTACGGGGATGTGAACGCGGGGGTAGGTGCATCCAAACACACACACCTACACTTACACACACTTACAAACGCGGCCCTTCCCCTTTCCTTCACTCTGCTGCGCTGGGCTTCAGTCAGGGGTGGCTGCGTACAAACATGGCCTCCTCTGCAGCTAAGGAGTTTCTCTCATCTTCTAGCCGCCTCTCCCTGCCACTGCTGATCAGCCTTGTGTTACCAGTTAGTTTTAACAACCTGCACTGTCTAGCATAGATCCCAGCGAGCAAAACAGTACGTAGCCATCACATTTTGCCATAAGACACCAGTCAGAGTCTCCACGCAAAAAAAAAAAAAAAGCTTTATTGATCCCCATAGGGAGGTTCTCTTTCCATGTGCCTTGCCTCAGCAGGGGACGAGAGTGCAGTGTCAGCTGTAGAGGAGCCCTGGTAGGGATTCGTTGTCTTGCTAAAGGACACTTCAGCAGCACAGAGGCTCGGCGACCGTCCAACCGGAAGATTTCACAGTGTCTATCTAATCCAACATCTAGCCTTACTCAAGTGTAGAATGTTAAGTTAATCCACTGGTCTTTACGGCAGTGCTGGGATTTTAAAAGCCCAAACGCTCCCAATACACTCACCAATTAGTAAAAGTATTGCATTAGATATGTTCACAGGTAAATTCAGCAAAATGTAATCGCTGATCAATTGCATTTCTTGTTCTCTAGTGTTTAAGCTGTGGCCGATTGAAAGGTAAAAAAACGCTACCAAAATGCATGTTCCCATGCTCTTGCAGATAAAAAAAAAAAAGAAAAAGAAGATAGACGGGGAAACAAAACTATGTGAATACATGAAACTGTGTGTGCGTGCTAAATGATTCATGAGTAGCAAAGGAAAACAGGCCGGCGTACAAGTGGAGGAATAGCCTGTCTGCATTTTAGATGAAGCCAGGTTTCTCCGACTTGCTGTGTCATGATATCTGGCCTGTGGTGAATCAGGGCAGAGGCGATTGTGTGTGTGTGTGTGTGTGAACATGAAAGAATGCGGTGTGCCTTTAATGGTTCAAATTACATGGGAAGTTATGACATTATTTGGACATGCACGCACATCAAGTCAGAAAGAAACAGTTATTCCTGCTGGTGCTTCTTCGAATTTAGACGAATGGCTCAACAGGTTTAACACTGTGCCGTTCTTATGGCGTGACCGTGAGCATTCCACCAGCGCTGGCAGTGTGAAACTGGCTTCAGATTAGCTGTCCTATTCTCAGAGCTGCTGTGTGTTCATGGCGGTGGCAGGGAGCCGCTGTGGCCTTCAGTGCTGCTGACTGTTCTAAGAATAGGTAGCAGGGCTCGGAGAACAACTCCAGTCTCCTTCCTCTCCCCTCGTCTCCACACACTTCAAAAACCATATATTTTAAGTATCTATCTAATTTACACTCGTCTATTTAACGCATGTGTGAGATCAATATCGTACGGTGCTGGTATTATATCGCCTCTGTGAGTTTTATATACTGTTTTACATCAGTGTCTTATTTTTATTGGCTTTTAACTTCTGTCTTTGTGTACCATGAAAAGTGCTCTGTAAATAATGTGTATTATTAACTAAATAAACAGTAGTATTATTAATGACTGTCACATAAACACACACGCGCACACACAGGAGAATATTTGCTCATTGACGTTGCGTCTAATGTCACAGCTAATCCGTTTTGACAGCGTGTTGGTTTCCTAAAAATATATTCAACAATCATTTGCATCTGCAGTGAATAGGACTTGTGTGTTTTACACCACATGCCCCAAGCATGTTTTAATGTATATATAAGATTTATTTTTCTTTCCATACAGGGTCCGCCCTTCCATCTTTTGCCTCCTCCCGCCCCCCACCATCACCGTTTGCCTTCCTCTTCATCTTCCCTCGCATTTCTTAGCTTTCCTGACTCCCTTCCTCCTCCTTCTCCTCCTCCTCTTCCCCCCTGTGTGCGCTAATGTGGAGGCTGAATCTAACCCTGCTGGATGACATTACTCTGTGCTGCCTGCTGGCCTGTCTGCCTGCCTGGGGACTCTAAAATAAAACACAGCAGTGGGGAGAGCCAGAGTGAGAGCACATACTATATAGGCAGCCTGACTGACATGCTCTGATAGAGCGCACGTACACGCGCTCAGCGAGTGAAAACGACACAGTGCACAGAAAGGACAGAATGTGCATCCGAACTTGTGTGTGTGTGTGTGTGTGGTGTGTGTGTGTGGGGGGGTGTATGTGTGCATGAGGAGTGTGATAGGAGAGAGAGAGGGAGGGGGAGAAAGAGAGAGGGTGGAGGGCAGCAGGCTTCTCCAGCTGTGCCCTGTCAATCATTCATGACCTAACACTCAGAAAAACAGAGGAGGCCAAGGTGGACAGGAGTGAGAAGGAAGAGACAGCTCGGGAGAGATAGTGTTCCTGAATTTTTCCTTTTGTCTGATGGAAAATAAGTCAAGGAGGGGCAAATGAGCACTGAAAGACATACAAGAATATTTTTGTCTGTGTGTGCGTGTGTGTTTTAGTGTGAATAATACGCGGCTGGCGGAACCCCATAGCCTGAATTCAACATCCCTCACCCTGAACAAGTGACAAAAAGATAACAATGTTTCACTTCACTGCTTCACGCCCTCTTTCCCTCTCTCTCTCTTACTCTTTCCTCATCCTGTTATTCACCCCCTTCCTCTCTCTCTCTCACCTCGCCTCCCTCCCCTTGCCTTCCCCTCCACCAACAGTGCTCTCTCTCTCTCTCTGTCTTTCCACATGGCTGGCCATCCTCTCCCATGTCCCAGAGGATGGGAGGTTGTGAGGTAGCTTGGCAGGCTGTCAGGGGAACGCTGGAGAGCAGGGAACATGTAGTGACTGGAACGGGGGGGCTGGCTGTTGGGTTCAGGTGGGGCAGGGGTGGAGGGGTGGAGGAGGGTAGGAAAAGCCCCGCTCCTCACCTCACTGTGGCGCTGGAAGAACTGGCTCAGCTCATAGGTGTGAGGCAAAAGGACTGAAGGCACTACAGAGAGATAGAAAACAGAGCGCTCACTCCTCCTCTGTTTACACGTACGAGATCTAATTGCACACCAAGCAACGCAGAACAGTCAACCTGTCATCCTAGGTCAAGTGTCTTGCCTGTAACACCTCATGAGTTGGAGAGGTTTATAATAACAGAAACAAACAACCAATATTTTAATGTTTTTCGGCAAAATTTAAGACTGTTAAACCTGAGAGAAAATAATGTTGCAGCACAGCACTAAAAAAAGTTGACGAAGTAAACAAATAAGTACAATTCATAGATGTCGCGACAATGTTTGTTGTCAGTTTTTGTATTGAACTATAGAAATATAAATAGGAACTCCTGGGAAATAGTTCCATCCTCATTTCACTGTTGATAAGCTGTCATCTGTGCATGTCACCCAACATCAATAAAACATTTTTAAAGCAACTTATTTAAGCATACACTTGAAAAAGATGCTGAAGATAATACCCATAACTATCATACCTTACTACAACTATTTGAACTCTGCAGTTAGAAGAGAGTTTCTACACAAACGAAGCAAATGACCAGGATAAAATGTCAACCACAACTAGAATAACCATGTGTTAATATCCCTATTCCTAAAAACCATCCTCTTCTCTTCCCACAAGGTAGCAAAAAATTTATGAGGATTAATACCAACTTTTTGAAAACTAGTGGGTGGGAGGAAGAGAGGCTCATCTTCTCCAAAGACAATCTCTGCTCTGGCTCATGACTTCACCATTGAATGGAACTGGAGGAACAGGCTCAGCGAGAACACACCAAAAGTTGAGAAATATCTCTCCACTGAAAGCAGGAGTTAGGCACTGATGTGAGTTTAAACATATCACTCGCTGATACAAGAAATAGATAATCATCAATAATACAACAAAAGCACAGTGACTGAATGGTAACATGATTCTAAATGTGGGAATTTGTTCTGATTAAACCTCTTCTAAAGTTAACTGCAGGCAATTAAAACACACTTCACTTTTTCAGTCTTGAAACAGACTTAATGAGTTCATGTGGTAGAGAATATACTGTACCTCCACTGCAAATCTGTTATATCAAATATCTTATTTTGCAATGTAGAAAAAAGCACATATTCAAATCCAGGCTATAGATCTGTGTGTTCACCTTGGGTTCATGACATACTCTTCCACCACATTTTATTCAAATTGACATAGCTTGTACATTTGGGACCTGCTTTATACTGCACCTTCATACACATTATACAGCTTTCACTTATTATCCATAATGCACATAATTATGGGGATGCCCTGTTTTGTTTGTGTATTCTTTAGATATTTTAAGATATTTCAGGTATTTTTATTTCATCGGTTTTTAAGTCTATCCGACTGTCAGCTGTTACATTTGTCTTTCAGTTATAAGCCAAGTCACTGATTGGAATGTGATTATAGGTACAGTAACTATAATGACAATTTAGAATCCTTGTTTCTTAATCTTTTGCATGGTTGGAAAGAACGAAAAAAAAAAATCAATAAAAAATCACTAATGCCTATGTTAGTGGTCAACAGTAAGAGCATCTAAAAAAAATAAAGTAGAGGGTGCTTACTTTGTCTTTGATCTAAATGCAGCCTTTAAGTGATGGCGGTTGTAGATTAACAGCAGCATTAAATGATACGGATTACAAGGCATTTTCTATCTCCAACACATTCTATTTTAAAAGGCCCAAGGGGCAGTGTGACTTGCATTTATGATAAGTTACTAAAGCACTTTTCCCCCCTTTGGTCTCCCTTTAAAAATCCCGCCACATCACACGGCAGACTCGCCCCAAAACAACAACATGACACTTTGCCGACCCGCGCTCCCTCCCTCCTGACGAAGCGTAAGGGGGGGGGAGGAAAAAAAAAAGATGACAGCAGCTTTAGATCCGACATCAAACGGCGGCGAGAGGGAGCGAGAAAGAGAGAGACAAGAGTGGGAGAGAACGAGAGAGAGAGAGACAGAGAAAAAAATGGTTACATCTCTGCCATGACAGCTTGCTGAAAGAGCCTGGCACATGCAATCCCCCCACCCCCACCCACCCCCATCTATCCATCGCTCTTTCTGTGTCTCTCTCATCAAAACTTGCCGCCGATTAGGATCTCGGCGAGCCATGCGCTTTGGATGGGATGTGAAAACACACGAGAACCCAAGGGGTAAAACGCCAGGATTAAAGTGGTGAGGGAATATGGGGTGATAGTGGTGCTGGTTCAAATAGATTGGCCCCCGCGACTGCAGTGGCTCCTCGCCTCGCCTTGCTCCCTCGCTCTGGATTCACACACTGATACATCAAGGCCATTTCTCATTATAGCACGAGAGGGGAAAGGAAAAAAAAAAAGCTTTCATGATGCTACTTTAGAGGGAAAGACAGAGAGGCTAAAAGAGGAGGGGGTATAGCGTGTGGGAGAAGGAAAATGAAAGAAAAAGGAGAAACGCCGAGATAAAGCAGATGACATACTATTAGTGTGTTATGGATGGAAAAACTAAAAGAGTGTGTTAGCGCGGCGCTGTGAGTGTGTGCGGGAAAAAAAAGAAGCATTGGGAATCTCTTTAAACACGCGCGGACTGATGTAGAGCAAAGTTTAGCCTGAATGGACAACTACTGAACCCAGACCTTAAAGGTGTGAGAATAAGGAGAATATTACACTTAATTACAGCTCATACACTTCATTTAGATTTTGCTAGTTTGTTCTTCGGCTCCTCAAGCTCTTCCAAAGTATCTGGTAAATTCGGCGGCACACACCTTGAGCTGTGCCAATATTTGCGACAATTTGCAAACGTCTATTTATTCTATTCTCAAAAGTGCCGAAGAGCGGCAAAGTAAGAAATGACCGAGAGTAAAGAAAAGAAAAATTAGTTGAGCCAAAAAAAGTGGAGCAGCCCACATCTCTTCCTCCTCATAGATCAGGCTGGCCTCGCCATTTCTTCTCCATTACTCCTCCAGTCAACCTGCTTAACGATTTTTAGATCACCCAAATGCCAAGAGGCAGTGTGTGTGTGTGTGTGTGTGTGAGTGTATGTGTGTGTGTGTGTGTGTGTATGTGTGTGGGCCCTCATGTGTGACTGTGCGCGTTAGCGGAGATGTCTGTGACCGTGCATATGCTTTCCTGCGCGCGTGGGTGTATGTGAAACCCAGCACTTCGACCAAGAGCTGATACGTGTGGCCTTTTTGCTTTCGGCATGGACACAAGTCAAAACACATACATGAGGTCTGGAACGAGCAGTCAAATCCACGTCTCCCATTAGAAGTAAAACAAAGCAGCAGGTCGCGGAGTGTGGAGATGAAAGTATGGGCCCAGACACAGAAAGTGCGAGCGTGTTTCCCTTAACTCCAACCCTTTGGCTAAACTGAACGCATAACATAAGCGGACAGTTTGTAAAGCAGCTGCTGCAATACAATGCCTTCATTATCATCAGTGGAACTGGCTGCAACCAGTGTGAGAGCACCGCCACAGTGGTGTGAGTTTGCAGCTAAAGTTTTTCTTACGAGTGACATTCTAAAACACTTCTCTTAAAGATACACACGTACCGGTGGATGTGTGTATCTGACTTTACTCAACTTCTCTCACACAAATCAACGGCTCAGTAGTTCTTTGACAGTACGTGACATGCAGATCCCAACTATCAGCAGTAAAATAGATCGTTTATTATGATAACTTATTATTACTAAGCATCAAATGACACTATTACATTGGCTAGTTAAAGGTGAGTTATTTATTATTTTCGACATCTCCATACTGTGACAGCTGACAGGAGAAGAGTGATGGTGGAAGGACATTTTCAGACACATGAGTGATTGTTTGTTGACAAAAGTTTCGCTCCCTCCTCACGTTGTCTCCATTCATTTTGCTTCGCACACTAATTTTACCACTTACTTATCCGTCTGCACTGTGACCTCAAACTAAACTGGAAACGCTAAAAGCTACAAGCACGATCCCAATATGAAAGCTGGCCATGTTCTGTATATGTGTGTGTCTGCTGAAGGTAGTGGAGGCGCGTCGTTATATTCACTCTATATGGCTGACGCAGAGATGCTTGGTGCTGATTGGCTGTCAGAAGTGTCACTCACTCACCGGCAGACTAGACGGGCGGTCCTGGGATACACCATCTTCGTTGTTGGCCTTGCCAGAATTTCCTGGGCCCGGCCCCCTGGTGTTATAGCTCTCCTGCTGGGGCTCCTAGAGAGAACGAACAAAGGAGACAAACAGAGAAAGCAATTAAAATCAATCATTCATAAATTAAACAGAATGAGGGTACAATTATTGTACACATCCTTTATGCGAGCATGTACAGTATCAATAGTTTGATCTTTTATTGTTAACCCCCTTCTCCAGGACATTTTTTGCTGCTACTCTTTGATTTACTCATTCAAAGGTTTTTGGGTTTTTTTAACCAAATGTGTGCATGTACAACACATCACAGGTCGCTCCTGACATCAGTTGACATTCTTTACATTGAGCCACACTCCCTCTAGTATTATTTGCTGTACAGACGATCAGTTGGAATACTGTGTCAGGTTTGGCGGCACGGTAATAAAGATGATGTTTTTCAGTCGGATCAAGTCTCGCCACACAAAGCCACAGCACGACAAAGGAAATAAGACACAGGCAGTAATACAGTAGGAGCAGCCTGAAACACACTCAAACAGGCAACCCACAGTGAGCTATAACCAACAATTCATTTCAACCAAATCTTGGCCTAACCACCCACTAATCCTTGACACATACACGCACACACACACACACGCACACGCACACACACACACACACGATACACACTCTCAGTCCTATTGTTCAATCTAAGTCATTTTCTTTCCCTCTGTAATCACAAGCCTATCTAGTGTAAACCAATTTTCTTCCCATTGTCGGAGGTGTTGCCCTCTCCCTCTCCCTCCCTCTGTATCCCTCCCTCCTTCCCTCTGCCACTTCTTTTCATTCACCGAGGAGGTCGTTCCTCCATCATGTTAAGCGTCGGCAGCACAATGGCAACTTGTTAAAGAGCTCTGAGTGGAAGGATTAGTGATAACTGATCGGCGAGACATGGCAAGAGATCACACGCGGGTACTTACACACCCAGCCCAACGTACACAATGCACACACACACACAGCGCTGACATGATGTACACACACAGTGTCTCCAGGTTTTTACTTCAAATCCACTTTTTTCCCCCCACAGTTTGATTTCTTATCTGTTGTGTGATTACACTGTAGTAGGTGGGCAATATTACTGCCGGCTAGATGATACAATTTTATAGCCCAAGATTATTCTTCACAGTAAGAGGTGTATCATGTGAAATGGATCTATTATTAGAAGATTAAATGTGCATCAGTGCCACAGGACTCATTCATTAGTTCATTGCTTGGGAATACACACACACACACACATATATATAATATATATTATATATAAACTATCTTATCTGTGAAGTAACTTTTTACACTGCATTAGCATCTCTGCACACATGTACACACAGTCAAAAAGTTAATGTATTCGTTCATCCATTATTAAAAAAAGGTAATGTGATGACCTTAAATGCCCTAGAGTAGTCACATCAGATCCTCATTTTAATTATTAGCCAATTAAATCACTGAACCGCTAATTGTAAAAATATGAAAAATATATACCTTAATTTCCTGAAATGTGGAGGTGCTACATATAATCTGGAACATGCATTTACGATCTTAATGTGCAGTTTTTAAGCAGGAAATAAATACTGAGACTAAACACTTTCTGTCTGCTCCTACATTTGTTCCTGCAGGGTCTTCGCTCTGTGCGAGGTCGTTGAATATTACGTTTAATCCGTTCCTATATGGAGGCGACTCAATTAATTTAGCATAACCATATATGTAATTATTATAGTTTTCTCAGTTAACAGATGGAGATTAAGGTCATGTCATCAAAATTAAATGTACATTGAGAATGTCATTTGGTGGTGTCTTGCCGTCGCAAATTTAACTATTTCTGGTGGCGGCAGGATATAAGACGAGACACTCCTAATGTAATGGTTCGCTCATATGACTTGGCTGCACAATTAATCGAATCACAGTGTCGGATCGTGCAGTTACATAACGACTGCAGTCTACTACCTGTCTGGTGCGGTGATGGTCAATCGATTCACCTTTTTTTTTTCCTTTTTAAAGTAGTTTAAGTTGGTTTGACTTGAAAGGAGCATATTTTCACAATTAGACTTAACTACATGCACTACTGCCAATAATAATAGCAATATAACTTTTTCACTAAGTCTTGAGTGTATGTTTCAGATATACCGTATTTATATACCGTATATACCGAACTATAAATCGCTCCGGAGTATATGCCGCACCAGCCAAAAAATGCATAATAAAGAAGAAAATATATATATATAAGTCGCACTCGAGTATAAGTCTATTTTTGGGGGGAAATTTAATGATAAAATCCAAGACCAAGAACAGACATTTCATCTTGAAAGGCAATTTAAAATAAAAATAGAATAGAGAACAACAGGCTGAATGGGAGTATGGTATGCTAAGCTAACACATTGAGCTAACGTTACATGACGCATAAACAAAGAACTGAGAACGTGCCTAGTTTGTTAATGTAACACATTAACAGTTATTCAGATAACTCTTGCATAAATAATATGCTAACAAGTTTACCAAACCATCAGTGTCACTCCAAATGACTAACTCCAACCAAATCTTCTTTCCCGGTGTCACTTCTAAACAACTCCGCTAACTCCGGAGGTAGATGACGCGGCGCTTCTACTACGTCACTTTCATCAGACTCATCGTCAGCTGCATTTTTTAAAAATGATTCTGCCCATGCTGAATCCCGACAGAATGGTTTCGGATGTCACTGAAGCCCATACTTCGTCGATCCATACAATGACGTGCAGGTAGGGTGACCAAGTGCCCCGCATTGTGTGGGACGGCACAGCATTTTCATCCCTTTGTCCACGTCCCACCGATCGAGACGCTGTCCCGCATTTTGATTGGGAGCATTAATTAATCATTTTGAAAACTTAAAACTCTAAAGGACAGATTCTATTTTTTTGTTTGTTGCGTTTTAATATGCCTTTTTTTTCTATATTTATCAAACGGTGTTGATGTGCGAGTGCGATCAGATGAACCTGTCAGCGTCTTGCTGCCACATCTTGTTGTGAGTTGCCGTAAATTGTGCAAGTTGTGCCCGGTCCCAACACAACGCAAAGCACACACACACGCACACACACACACACACTGCAAAGCAAACACAAACAGTTATAGATTTTGGCCGAGAATATGAAAAGTACAGCAAAGAAGAGGGGACACAGCGTCAACACAGCCTGTGAACTACACACCACCGGGTGAAGTCGGTGCAAGGATTCTAAGAGGTTTGTGTGAGGTTTGCCAGAGTTCTTTTTCCGTTTCACACGGTGGGGAACACGACGTGAAACAATGTGCCGATCGATTGACGTACTGTGTGGGACCTTCTGCAGCTGCTGCTGTGAGAGACAAAACTGAGGATGTATTTGAATTTTATTATTTGTTCCCTCTTGATTGGTTTTGATTTGTATTAATCTTTATTTATCTCATGTTTTATTTTGTGTCTTTTTAATGAAGTGCAGTTTGGTTATGAGGATGAATGAATGAATGATCAATAGACTGAGACTGAGTCTATGGTTCTACCAGAATCTCAATATAGTGTTTGAAAAGCAGAGATATGACATGTTCTCATCTGTTAATAATTCTGTTGCTGGTGAAAATATTGGTTTAAATGTTTTATGAATAAAAAAAGCACTTTATCCCCCATCAAAGTTTGTTATTTTTTTTAAAGTTAGATAGACATTATATCAAAAAAGACCCCCCCCTCAAACTTTGGTAAGGTGTCCCATATTGTCCCACACAAATATGCTCTTTGTCCCACAATTGGTTAATTGAGATCTGGTCACCCTACTTCCAGGAAACGTTCTTTCTGATGCTCGATTAAATCAAATCAAATCAAAGTTTATTTGTATAGCGCCAAATCACAACAACAGCTGTCTCAAAGCGCTTTACATGCAATCAAGTAGAAAAAAAAAAATAATAGGAAGAAACCCAACAGAATCCTCCAGGAGCAACACACTAGTGACAATGGCGAGGAAAAACTGCGTTTCCTAGGCAGAAACCTCAAGCAGACCCCGACCCCAGGAGGATGGTCGTCTGCCCCGACCAGTTGGGGGAAAGGACAGAGAGAAACAAGAAGAGGAAAGAGTGGGTGGGATGAATAAAGGAGGAAGAAGCACAGGCAAGTGGGACAGAACAACAATCGCAAAGACATCCAAAAATGCAGAGAGATGTTGGGGGCAGGAGTCACGATGATGAAGGATCCCGGTGGTACTGAGCCTGGGTCGACGGTTGGAAAGGGGTCAGAAGAGGGAAGGGCAGGAAATCCTGACGTTGCCAGGAGGCTGGTCATGCAAGCCCAGGGAGGTGCCAGACGACGGCAGGTGAAGGGGAGGGGATATGGAAGGATGGATGAATGTCTGCAACCAGTCAAATTCATGCAGGTCAGCAAGATTACCGTTTACTGTCCACTGCATATTTCACTACTTCCAGAAATATAATTGTCTTTTCGATGCCCATTTTTGCCTAGAGCACCCTCTTGCGGTTGTCTGTGAAAGCAACGTGAAATGATATAACGTGTTAATGATGAGTCCTTTCGGCTTTTTCCCTTCCGGGGTCAGGGTTGCCATAGCGAATAATTTGACATGTAAGTCGCTCCGGAGTTTAAGTCGCACCTCCGGCCAAAATATGAAAAAAAAAAAAAACGGTACATTTCATTTAAATGTTCATTTTAATAAATACTTTCCTCTTATTTCCAGACCAAGTGGACAACTTAAAAATGACGGAATCTCCGCAAAGGATGTAATTTTCCAGTGGAACAAGAAGCCATAATTGAGCCACAACAGCTCCTTTGCCCTTGTCATGATCTAAAACCCAAAAACCAGCAGCACCCTACAACCACATCTGAAAGCCAGAGGGGAAACCCTGTTCACCCTGTGGTAAAAAAAAAATCGCTGGATCACATCACATCCCTAAGTGGGTGGGTGCAGACAGACGTTCTACAATGGGACCACAGGAAAGTACGGAGGTGCTATTTTAAAAACAAAGCCGAACTAGTTTCCTCGTCAGGGCCTCGGGCAAGCCCCATGTTTGTGTGCACAACCCCCTTGTGTTTATCAACGGGAGCCTGGATGCACGCCAAACGTCAGGCTTTCATTACAGGGTGGGAAGTGTTTCGTTTGAAGCAGAAAACCCAGCTTAGACACAAATACACCTCCGCAGGTAAATAAAGCAGGGGGCAATAGGGGTAGAATCGG
>JAPTHA010000016.1:10949533-10969027 GCA_029814585.1 Gymnapogon annona | reverse complement strand
CCCTCCCACCACCACCACCCCTGTCTGCTTTCCTTTATTTTTCCTCCTCTCTAATTCTCTGTTTCTGCTCACCTCAAGTGATAGAGAAAAGGGATGGATGGGTGGAGTGGGAGCGGGGTGGGGTGGGGGGCAAAGAGGTAGCTCCTTTTATTGCTAGCTGGCTGACTGTGACTAGCGGATGCTGTGTTGTTCCAGGCACAGTCGTAATGGAGACATTTGGAGAGCCGGTGCAGGGCAGGTTAATGCTCTCTCTAATGTGTGTGTGAACAGCGATTTATTATTTTTTTCTTTTTTCTTTTCCTTTTCTTTTTTTTTTTTTGCGAGAGGCTCTGGGCCCTGTGCCACCGCTTCCAAATGTTTTTCCCCTACTAAACTCCTGACCCCAATCTGAGGCCAAGAATGACAGAAGAGAGGGAAATTGAGAAATGGTTAGAAAGAGAGGGGGAAAAAAAAAGCAAATGCGATTCATTTGGAGAGAGGGTTAAAATGGATTTGAATGAAGGAATGAAGGGGGCAGATAGTGAAGGAATTATGGCAGGTCTTCCCACTGAGGGAGCATATGAGATCGCTCATGGTCTGAAATGGAATTTCTCAGATTCTGCCTGCTGTTCGAGCCAAAAATGTACTGGTAAAGATTCTCTAATGTTGGCTTTAACTCAAAGTAGGCTGACTCTTGACAGATAGAAAATAACCATCATTAGATTAAAAAGAGGAAACAAGGAAAGAATACTCATGACACATGTAAACATCACAATTTAGCACAAAATACCCCGAAAGCATCGTCTAGTTCAACTGTTTCAGCACATGGCGGCTTAGCTCATTTTTTACTGCTTGCTGTGATGACAGGCTCAAACTTGTGTAGGAGTCATGTCAATTACATCTGAACAGAGGGAAAAAAAGAAAAAAGGAAGGGAGAGCTGGGGCTTCTAGTTGAAACATGCTCGTTCACCATTATGGCTGACATCAGCGCAGGAGATTAGACTCGTCTTTTACATCCCCTGCTGCGCGGCTGTCTTTCTTGGATCCTGACACTGTGAGGTGCCGCTGTGTTAAGTGACAGTGACACCACAAATTGTCACATTCCTTCAGGTCAGTCTGGAGATTGCACAGTATGTGAGACATGAATGGGCTAAAAGAATAATAGGTAAATAATGTCGCCGACTGTATCTCCGTGCGCTGTCGTCTCACTTCACTCTTTACTAAATCCAGGATCACCTCGTATTAAGGTACACACATCCACCCTGAACCAGCTACATACCAACATGTGTATAGTGCAAAGTACTTAGTAATACCTTATTCTACAACCGCTAGACTACAACAGTTACTGTAATAATTACTGAAATCCTATTGTAATATTTTTCTAATGTGAACATTGCTTAGACTCATATCTATGATCAATTTATCAATATGGACATAGGGCTTAACCTGTCATGATATGATTATACTCATATTTTCTCTACTTCTGATCTACTAATCTGTGAATAGTACCGGTATATACAGTCAAACCTCGGTACTCGAACATTTCACAAGTCGAACAATTCAGTACTCGAACAAAAATTTCAACATTTTCCCGGAGGACAGATGTTTTTCTGTCACCCAATCAACAGCTTGTACTGGGTGACGCCACCAACAGGCAGGTACCAAAATAATGTGTTTCAAATGGAAACACAAAAGAATTGGATAATGTACAGACCCAAACTGTACCACTCACTACCCAATGGTCCTTGCACTCATGCACTGGAACAGCCAAAAAATAAATAAATAAATCAAATCTCAAGGTGCACTGAACTGTTATAGTTGGTACAAAATTGGCAGAAGACTGTATTTAAAATGCATGCCCTTTATTGTTTAAGCTGTTTGTGTGGAGCATATTGAACTGGTGGTTATAAATATAATCATGCAGGAATTAATAATGCATTAGATAGTGCTTAAAATGATTGACTGACATAAGAAATGAAATAATCACTTTTAGTTTATATAATTGTCAGTGTTACAGACTTATTAGGAAAGACCTTCACTAAAAACAAACAAATTAAAGTCATGATTTATGCACAACACTTTCCAAATGTCTCTTAATAACCACGAATAAGAGTTTAGAATATTTAACAGAAAGCCATTTTGTTCCTGACACGTCTGCTAATAAGCAATTAGTTAAAGGAGCTGAAGTCTGATTCTGTGTTGTCATTTGTTGACAGTCTGTCTCCGCTGCTAAGCCAACGACCGCCTGGATGGCCTCCACCCATGACAACCAGCATTTCCACATAGAGACAGTGGTTTCTGATCTCACCGTTTCCAGGTTCATCAGTGCCGCTCTTTAGTCCTCTACTGTTGCAACAGCGTGCAACTGTAGATCCTGCACGCTCAGAAATGCTCCCAGCGTTAACACGTATTCAGTCACAAATTTCACACAAAAAAATGCAAGAACTTACAAAAAGGATAATTGATCAACGCCCGCCTCAGTATAAAGCATTACTGTAAATTTAATCCAGTTAATGCATGAGCATCCATCACCTCCGACCTTTATAGGGTGGAAGGCAAAATGACTCATGCAAATCAAACGATGTACAGTGCGTGCTTATTTTCCAGCTAAGTGGAGTGCCTGGTGCAACACAACAAACATAACCACAAAACCATTCATACGAGCCCCTCAACAGCACAACAACACAACTTAAACACCACCTTATTTATTGACCTGAAAGTTACATCATCTGCACTGGCCTGAATTTAATTGATTTTTTTTTTTTTTTTTTTTTTTGCACTTAAGTATTCACTCACTCCGTCTGTCTGTGTACCCTGAATGTAACCCCCGGTTACACAGCACTGATAGGCTGATTGTAGTAAGTCTTCTGACGCCGTTATATTTACAGTGTTTATTTAATGAAAATAGCTTTAAAAAAGAGATTCACTCATTTGTCTGCCACCTTCAAAAAAAAAGTCCGGCTTATATTAAATTCTGTCAGGTAGAGGAGTACTTTGAAGTTGGATTCTATAGTCTTCTATAACTGGGTTCCTCTTTATTTACACCAATCAAGACAAAACTGGATAGATGCGAGCGATACAAAGAGGCTGAAATCAGGTAAGACCTTGATCGTACCAATCTCTGCCTTCTCTGATCTGTTTTCAAATGTTGATGTGTCACGTCTCTCTTCGCTTTCTACGCTCTCCGCAAATGAAGCCCAGGTACAGTGATGCCTGCGCAGACTTGACCCGCGTAAAAAAAACTATCTCTAATCTGGATGAAAACTGAGATGAATTTCCCCGCGAGCCAATTAGAGCAGCCACTAATCCCCCTTGTAACGCGGCAAAGACGTAAAGGCATCGCTTTCTTTCTTCACTCCCTCCGTTTCGTTCCACTTTCATCTGTCTGCTCTTTTATCTTATCAATAGGCACATATAGAGCGCCGCAGACACCTACCACCGGGCCCCGGATCTTTCAAAAAACACACCATTTGTGACGTTTTACACTGCTTGTCTGCATTCAGCAGTAAATTCTATTAAATTCCAACATCACTTCACCCGCCTGAGCCAGAATGACGGAGCTGGCAGCTCACACAGCCAACGTAATATCAAGAAATAAGAGACAGCTGGGTTTGTAATTTAACTAATGGCTCACATGAAAAAGTATAATCCACCATTTCATAGCATATTATATACTGTATATCATAACTTCCCAGACTATGTGTATGGAAGGCCTGGACAGATGTTCCATTGTGTATTTCCTTCCCTTCCCTTATGTTAGATCTGTACATTGATGTAATTGAAAGCAGGGAAGGGGGTTTCGCTCTCCCCCACCCAGTTAATAGCCATGTAGCATCGTCTCCATGTGCATCTGATTGGCTGAGAGTCACTCCACGGCAGCGGGGTAATAAAAGTTACAAATGAGAGCAGGCTATTAGCGCCATTGATGTGCGTAGGCTAGCTTGCTAATTAATTGATCCTGAAACTTCATCTATTCTGTAGCCAGAGAGGAACCCTTAATTAATCAGCCTTTCCACATCGTTGTCTTCCTTTCTTTCAACCCTTTTTCTTTCTCCTCTTTTACCCCCCACCCTGTCTTTTCTCCCCCCTGTCCTAATGTGCTTTTTAACTGAGGTGAAAGTGCCCAGAGCCCCATGGGTTGGCATGAGTGGAGAAGAGAAAAGTAAGAAAGAGTGTGTTTTGTGTGCGTGTGCGTGTGTGTGTGTGTGTGTGCGTGCGTGCGTATCTGCATGAAGGAGATGTGTACTTTGATCACCATCTCTTCGATGCTTCAAGAGCCTTTCAAAGAGGGAGGGGCGTGACAATGCTGGAGTGGTCCCCTTTGTACCTCCGCCCCTCCTCCTCGTCCTCCATCTTTCCTGGCAGAGGGGCTGATTTATTGGGGCTTCCCAGCCATCCGTCAGAGCCAGCAGCGCAGGCTGCATTAACCCCAGAGACAACCCCAGCACCCGGGGCCCCTAAGTGCTTCCAAGTGGCCCTCACTCTCCTCACCGGTGAGAAACGCCCCCCCACCCCCCTCTCGTCCAGGCTCAATCGATGTCGTAAATTACCCATCTAACTCCAGAAAGTCGATAGCCCGCAAGATGATGTTTGGACAGACAAGGATTTTTACAGCTTTTTGTTTTAATGGAAACTTAAAAGCCCAATCGGTATTTTGTGAATGTATAAATACTAATATATTTACACACGTTCATAAATAAACCTCTTAACATTTATTTCTGAATATTTTTCGTGTGTTAAATACAAAACGCAACCTAGTCTAGAGTCTATAAAGAATACACACCTGAGAGATGTAATCATCAGGAACACCAGTGAAGATTTACACATTGATCCAGGTTTTAACAACATCAAAAGTAATAATCACTAGTACAGAGGTCATATGATATTTGACACGTGCAAATAATACAATCCATGACAAATGTAATTACATTTTAAGGAAAGGTGATCAAATATACTCGGTCATTCTCTCTGCTGTACTTCTTCACAGACACGTTTGTCATTTTAACACCACTATGTGCTTGAGTAATGGAGCGTTTCCCCAGCTCTATTTTGCACACACTCCGTTGGTGCATCCTGCATTACCGCCATCCAATTAATTTAAAGTAACACAAACTAGTCCAAGAGCCCAGAGAGCTTTTACCGCCGTCCCAGATGAATATTAGATAGTGTCAGATGAAGTGTGGATATTATTTATTTGTCTCCAATTAACAAAAAGATGATCTGTCCCCTGTTGCCTGAGACGAGATGACACACTGTACATCATGTGTGATCAATATACTCACTTAAAGGCAACAAAGTGCTCCCACGCTATTTTGCTATTTTTTTCCCCATACAGGCTTCATTAACTGCCTCACCATATGCATTTTACAATCTAGTGTTTCATTTGGAGTTAGAAAGTGTTGCAAACGTGGGTTCACTGAGACACGTTTCCTGTCACACACGCACTCCTCTGCTGCACATTTTTAACCACAAGGACAAATCAAAACGACCTGTGTGACGCAGATCTATTAATGCTTGCACTGTTCAGTTCAAACCGACTGACTTTTAACAAAGCCTCTTTAGAACCTGCCATTAAATTTGAGCCACATTTTAACATTTAAAACAGTACAGACATTGTGCTCAATCCAATATGTTTCAGTAAAAAAAAAAATTTTAAAGACATCACTGGCACTTTAGACGTTTAGCGAGAAAAACAAGTTTGAAAATATTATCAGAATTTCCTGTGGTTCAGTTAATATAACGTACGAGATGACTATATTTATTAAGAATGCTGTCAACTAATATTTTTGGTCCTCTGTGAATAGCACACTGGAAAGCATAAAATATCTTCCTGCACAGAATTATTTTGACACACTTAAGTCATTAATAAAATAATAAGAAGAAGAAGAACAAGAAGAAGAACAAGAAGAACAGACATTTTGCTATAGTTTATTCTTATTTCATCTCGTAACATACAAATCCTTTGTCCATTTAAAATGACTACCGACCAGGTATTTTAAAAATACATAGATACATAAATACATATCTTTTTTTGTGTTTCCATCTATTTTCTTTCTCAAATGACAATTACTGAAAATAAAGGATGAGTAAAAATATCTTTTAAAAAAGGGGCACTTCATAAAAAGTGTATAGTACCAACAGCAGGCTGTGAAAAAGGGGGTTTGTATGGACTGAACAGGCGGCAGGTCAACCACATTTTCACTTGACTTTAAATGCTTGGCTTCTATTAAGTTGGCCCAGTGTGTAAGGAACAAACAGTCGACACTGGTAATGGTTTCTGCCTGACTCGTTGACACATTCACCTGCCGCTGCGACCGCCACACACACAAACACACACATGTACACACTCACTCCATCCTTTTTTCTCTCTCTCTCTGTGTGTGTCTTTCATTTCCCAGGATATCTTTTTTTTTATTTTTTCCTCCTGTGCTTTCTCCCACTCTGTCACCCCTCCCCTCTTTTCACATCAAACACTAATGTTTCCTTCAAATTCCTTTTCCTCTCTGTCTGCCAACTTTGACATCACAGGAAATTACGCTCAGAATTGGCAGTGCAGAGGTTTTTTTTTTCTTCTTTTTTTTTTTTCCTTTTCACTTTTAACTTCATTCCTTTCCCAAACAGACGCTTCTCTCGCGTGGCCTGTCATCCTCAAGACACCCATATCCTTTTCCCACTTCCTCGTCTTCCTCTTCTGATATGTTTGTCCTGGAACCCGTCACGCACGCGCACTTAAATACCTTCACGTGCACACTATGTTTCTCACCCTCTACTGACACACACAAACTGTCTCTCACAGTCACACAGGCCGATGCAGGGTGATGCTAACTACACCTAATGCAAGTTCTGGGCTTATTTGCTGCAGGCTGGTAGGAGAGGTCTGCTTCGTCTCTCAGACATCAACAGTCAGACTGGTGTCTGTACTTGCCTCTGATGACTGGATTAAGGAAAGGAGGCCATGAGCCGAGTACTTAATTGGTAGTGAGCTGTGGTATCAAGAATGTGTCAGAGCGTGTGTATGCGAGCGAGTGCATGTGCAGTTAACACGCCGACGGTTATACTGGAAATACTGTCTGGGCAGGCATGTGACTGCGCAAGACTGTGTCTGCATCGAAAAACAGAGACGCCTCGCAAATAGGCCTAAACTGTTCCTTTAATTCAAATATCGAATTAAACCGTTTTAGCAGAATCGAATCATAATAAGAGAGGAGCCTTTGTGCCTCAGCTAACCCTCAACACACACACACACACACACACACACACATACACACACACACACTCGCTGAGTCCCAGGGAATTCACAGAGATAGACATACACGCATATCTTTGTTGACGTCACGTTGCCTGGCAACATCCCAGCATGCTTGACTGTGACAAGCTGAGGTCTCAGCCCTGAAGCGAGATGCATCATGGGGGATCGTGTGTGCCGTGTCTTACATCACCCAAAAATCCCCCTCGCCAATTGCAGTTGCGGTGAAGATGGTGAGGTTTCTCTGCAGCTGATCCTGGGACAGCCTTGCCTGAATCTAATGGTTCAGAGGAAAAAAGGAGGGTGGAGGGGGGTGCAAACGTCTCCTCCCTTCAAAACAGCTGTAATTAAATCCGTCGTTATAGCGTTTGGTGCATCTTTTTGATGAGTAATTAACAGTCACTTTAGTACTTTATATAGCCAGTATATTTCACCGTCCACATCTGGAACATTCTTTTTTTTTCTTTTTTTTTTTTTTTTAGCCCTCCCTTCTCCTCCCTGATCAGACCCCTGACCGCTTTTCTGTAGGTGAGGCTCATTACGCTCATCTGAGAGCATGGAATTAAACCTCCTCCTCCAAACTCATTACTGTGAGCTAGATTTCACCGGCTGCAGATAGGCAATGCGGTGGTGCTGCTTTTAAAGCCAGAGCCAGATAATTAGAAACTTTAGAAGCGCAGTTCCCATGGCTATAGCCAGAGCGAACAACTAATTCTATTTGAACTAATTACGTTCCATAGCGCTATGCTGTGATTGCTACCCCAACGCTCAGCCTCCCCTATGTATTACGCCGGAGGATTTCATCACACAACAGTACCAGGGCTGTATTCTGTGTGTGTGAGTGACTGTACGTCATGAGGTAGTGATATTACTCTCTATGCAAAACATTTCTTTACATTTGCTCTCTGCTTCCGCTCCGTTGTGTGTTTTTCATATCGTAAAACCCCGATGCGGGCTCGGTAATACTCGACTTGGGAATCTCTCGACACCTGATGTAGGTGTGACCTGCACCCGAAGTGATGAAGTCTACGACCGGCCTGTCACCGCCATGACAGCTGATTAATTGTCATATAGATAATAGCAATTAATGATCTGAATTGCCTTTTTTTTGTTACTGTAATGCCATTATTGTAGTAGAAATCTATTAATAGCAGTTTAATAAATCATATACAAATTATAAAGACGAGAAACATTAAACGTTGAATCATATTAGAAGTCAAGCACCATAAGATAAAAAAGTTCCAAGTGCCATTGAAACAAAGACTATAAAAGCAAAGAGATGAAAGAGGAGAGGTCAGAAATAGCAGAGATATAACTCTGATGGAGCCACCGAACAAAAATTAAGTTTCGCTTCTTATCAATATAGTTTGTTCGAAGAAGTAAAGACTGTAGACACTGAGATTAGAGGGAAAAGATGAAACCGTGGCTCTTTTTGAGAACTGCTTTCAGTCCGTAATGGTGGGAAATAAAACAGCGATAGCACAGGGAAATTCAGTTGCAGGGGAACTGAATTATGGAGTTTCAGTTGTCAGTCACGGCCCTTTGATTAAACCATCGCAGAGGAAGGCGCAACAAGATGATGTCATCAAAAAGAGGTCAGTTTACATCTCACACAGTAGAAAATAGCATTGAAAACAAGTCCTTTTCAGCTCGGTCCCAGCGTTTTCACTGAGGTAATTATTATGGAATAAGGTCATGGTAAACACACCGAGGATTATGTAATGGTTGTAATGAAATTGGTCTAAGACAAAGACACCCTCTCATGACCATTAAGAAAAATGAAAACAATCAATATTTACTACAATAATTTATACCATTACTATTATTATGATTATTATTGACCATACATAAAAAAAAATATCCACACATCATCAATAAAGAACAGGTCCTTTATTGATCAGGTTGGATCCTCCGTTCAGCTGGACTGAAGCGTTTCACTCCGTCTATTGGGATTAAATCTCTTCCATTTTCAGCAGATGTTTTCTTTAACAAATACATCCTATGTCTGGGCACTTTTCACAGAGCAAGGTCGCAAAGTGCTTTGTGAGAATACACTTACAGTTACATCTAAGTACAAGAGAATTGTACTACAGGTTTCGCAGCCATTAGACTGACATGTATTTGTACAATATTTTCAGATGATTCAGAAAGTCTGTCTGTCAGTCCATCTGTCTCTCTCTCTCTCTGTGGTCTTGCTATGCGTGCATGCTCGCTCGCCCTAGTGAGAGGTGTCCAAGTCTAGACCAACAGACCAGGCTGCCTAAATATAGCAGGCAGTGACAGCAGGGGACATTGTGCTCCCTCCGCACTCGCTGTGGCGCTCAGTGCTGTTGTTTTGCCACAGACTACGCTGATGGAATGAGACTGTCATCCGGACACACACACACACACACAGAAGTCTGTTTTCTGCAGGGCATAAACACAGGACACACACACGCCAATGCACGCAGACACGCCGATAGACTACACGCCATTAATACAACACATATAAATACTTTCACACTATCTCTTCCCCTGTTTCAACACACACAGACACACACATACACACACCCTTCCAGTCTAAATGGGATTTACTTAAGACTCAATAATACAGACAGAAGCACTATTGTCTCCAACACAGGCCCATTGTGTTGCATAGAGCGACTGTGACGTGGGTTGCTGTGCTGTGTCTATGTGTACTACACAGAGAGCATTCCTTCACACACACACACACACACACACACACACGCATGCACACACAATGACATGAAAGCAAGATGTGGAAAAAAAGAAATCAAACAAGCAAACAGGCAGGAAATGCAAACCCTTGCATACATGCAGAGGCATATGGGAATCTATAATCAACCCTACACGTGAACTGTCAAGTCGACATAAAGGCACTAAATGCATATTCACATACCACACATACCACCAATGCACACACAAGCGCAGCATCAAACCCATCCCGCTCCATTGGGAGTCTGAGGGGAGCTGAGTGATGAACAGGAGTGACACTACCACATGCCAGGGTGTGAGATGTGCTGCCTGGCATTTTAGGCTCCGTCTCAAATTGAACATGCCAAGCCTTCGGGGGAAAATCGCTGGAGAATGTTCACAACGAGAAGCAAATGTCCCACCGCAATATCGCTTCTAATACCAGCGACGATATCTAGAACGGCACTGCAGAGGGGGGCTGACTCATTTACAAAATCACACTGAGATGCACACGTACAGCTACGTGCGCACACGGCGCACTGTGTCACTTTTTGATTGACATACCTGTTGTTGAGGATACTGCATCCCGCCCATTCCCATTTGCCCTCGCCCCTGCATGCTCATTGGATAGCGGTGTGCGGGAGGTGACGTGTATGGCTGGCCAGGGGGATAAGGCCCGCCCCCCTGTTGTTGTTGAGCCGAGTACGGATTGTTGGCCATGCCGTACAGCTGCGAGCGCTTCATCGCCATGAAGTCCATGGAGGACACCTGTGGAGGAAGAGAGGGGGATTAAGTATTTATCAACAACATTTCTGTAATGCGTATCTCCCATTTGTTTGTGATGGAGAGTAGTGATTAGTTCAGGCATTCGAACGAATCCATCCACCATCTGCCAAGCTGGAACCTTTGACAGAAGTCCATTTAATGCACACACTCTAAACCACAGCCACCACTGATTTATTATATAATTGCACAGTGAGTAGAAGCCTTAAATTAACATCTACAGGTCATAAATGAAGTACAAATGGAATTAAATAAGCAAAGATGTTTATTGGCCGGCGATCGAGAGCAAACTTTAGCTGGAGGAGAGCCAAAATAAAATGATTTAATTAAAACCTAAAGCTTGTATCTTTGTTTTAATGTCTGAAAGGGTTTTAAAAGTGTTGTAAATGTAGTTTAAAGCGATGGGAAGCAATTGCAATAAAAATTCTATGGCCTTGTTCCCACAACCACAACCCACCGATGCCAATAATCACTACACGGCACTCACTTGCTAAGTTGTTGCTTACAGCAAATTGGCAGTAATATTGATTATTAGATTTGACTTTGTGCTTTCATACGTTAAAATGTTATAACAGTTAAAAGGCTGAAAAAAAAAAAATCTGGCTCTGAGTGAGAAGGTGCTTTACAGGGATCCAGATTTTTTTCATTTCAAATATGGGCAAAATATTTTAAGCCGCAAATCCCAGGAGGCAACATGGGGCAATGAAGAAGTCAAAGTCCAGATATACCTTAGGAACCCGCAACTTACATGTACAAAAGTAAAAAAACAAAAGAAAACAAAGACAAGGAAGCAAAAGGTGTCAAGGTGTGATTTATAAGTATTTCAAAACCTTTTTAGGGGTTGTTTGGGGTCTCAGTGAGCTCTTGGAAAATTCGGGTATAGGACGGCGAGCTAATGCTAATCCGTCACCCACGGCAGCGTGTTTTGTCCGTCTACCGGCCTGATAACGGTAAGTTTTTCTATCTTCCTTCTCCCTCTCTTTCGTCTCTGCTGCGTAGGATCATGAGTGATTTATGACATTCTGTTCCCACTGTCTTTTACACACACACTCTTTCACTTCTACTCTCTCATCTCTGACTAACTTTCACCCTCCTCCCCCACCACCAGCTCCCTCCTCAGTTCCCTCTCTTCTCCCCAACTCAATATCACCTCGTCTAGTGTGGAGGAGAAATTGCCGCTGCCTCATATTGCCAGGCTAATATCAAGAAGACATGTCAGGGGATGGGAGCACTTTATTCAGCAAGTTACGTGTGGACGGTTATGGCGCGCTGCCTTTAAAGTGGTTTTGTCTACTGAGGCATGTGCGTAGAGTAGTTTGGACTATTTCGTGGAGTGCAGTGGAAAGAAGAGCGAGTGTTTGGGTAGCCAGGAGAGATAGAAGAAAGAAAACCAGAGAGAGATGAGTGCTCTGGGGAGGCGAAAAAGTTACTTGACAGCATGGAGGTGACCGGGTGAGAGGGGGTTATCCTGCAAAGGTCCACAGGATTTCAAGAGTCTAATCCTGAAAAAGAGACGATAATGTCTTTACGCCATCTGTGTATGGAGTGCATGCTCACGGTCCTACCACATCCACTTTATTTTGCCCTTCCTAGTGCACGCACCCACTCATAAACGACCGTTCTGCATGGTGCAGAGTCTAAAAACAAAAAAAAAGCGTATCAGCAGTGTGTTTCCTAAAATATGTATCAAACCACATGATATCTAATCTCACAAAATGATTGCCAGCTTTACAGTAATGCCCATTAGAGAACAACCATTAGCCATTCTGGAGTAAAACCTCTTAAAAATGTGTTTGATAGGAGAATACTGATGGGTGAAATTCAAGAAACTGTACTCCAGCTTGTGCATTAAATCATTATATAATTTGCTTTTGCCTATTATTTCTTAATTCAGGACAGAACTAAAATAAATAGTGTGATTAAGTACATCTGTGTAAAACACCAAAGAAAATATTAGTTTTGTATGTATTTATGCGCTTAAATTGACCAGGGTCATATATCTGCTCTGTAGCACTAATGGTACTTTGGCTACCTACACCCACACACACACACACACACTCACACAGGCAGGCAAACACACCACTTATATACCATATCCGCAGTAAACGGGATACGCACTCCAGTTTGTGAAAATCCAGGGCACTGTGCCACCCATGATATGGGACACACACCCCCTCCCCAACTCCATCCAGTTCACCAATTCATCTCAAGAGGTCCTCCGTTTGCCAAAAAAAATGCTGAGTGCAACACAAGTAAATCCCCTTACATGGCTGCCAAGTGTACACATATGCCTGCAAAAAAAAAAAGAAAGAAAAAAAAACCCTTAACTGCTGCACTTAGAAAGGCACTGGACATGGAAAACAACTTTAGGGTTTTGGGATTGGAGGAATGGATGCTCGATTAAACACACACACACACACACACACCCCCACACACTGAGTAATGTATTAGCTGAATCTTGCGATGGCTCCCGTTGTTGATCTGTCTGCCGCTCTCCAACACACTTGAGAGCAAACCTGAAATAAAACTGCCTCAATAAAATTATATAGAGCTATCAGATACATTGGTCCATCTTCCACACATGGCATTATCCACACCTGTCCACGGAGGGGGAGAAAAAGGAGTCTGCGCCTCCCCAAACGCACTCTCATATCTGCTCTCATGACAAGTTCCATTAAATGAGATTTCAGCCCACTGCAGCCTTTTTCCAAGAGATATGCCCACCATTTCCCTCACACCACTAGGCATATAAAAAAAAACGAAAAAAAAAAAACGACAACAATTCTTGACAAATTGAAACATTTTTTTTCTCCCTCCTCGGAGAAATGGCTGTACTTAGAAAAAAAATTATGAATATGACACGAAGTGAATCGTGTTTGTGCCAGGAGGGACAGCAGATAAAAAAAAAACTGGCGGGAATACACAGATATTGTTTTTTATTTCTTCAAATGTGTTTTTCACTTTTGTTCATCTGGGCATGCCATTCAATGGGGGGGGGGGAGTAGTAATTCAACTGCTAAATTTAAAATTCAATTTATGAACTCCTCTCTGCCATTCTGACTCTCGTGAGCTTTATTTTTTTTCCTCCATTTTTAACAAAACAAAGCCATTAAAACAGAACATGGGTGAAATTACCGTGGGGTGAAACTTGCTAAATTGCTTTTCTGAGCTCAATCAACAGCATTTTTATGTTGCAAAAATGATTTTACTCCTTGCTTTAATGTGCTAAGTTGTTAATCAGAAAGAGACAAAATGCTCGACACAAAAGGCTCAAAATTGTGGATTATGAGACACGCAGTGGGATCGAGAAAACATAAAACAATATTGGTAAATGGTTATTATTCTGATTCCAATTTGGGATGTAGATTTTATTTTATTTTTTTATTTTTAAATTTTATATGCTGTTCCAACTGAATGGGCTGCAGGAGGATTGACACACACAATAACACACTGCAGACACACATGCCTTTGGCTATTGCAAACCTTGCCCTTCACAGTAGATGGCCAAATCATCACCTGTCTGCATCAGCCCTTCATTTCAGTTATTTACTGTCCGCACATACACACAAGGGGAACGGTGACAGGCCGGACACACTTTGCAGGTGAAGCAGTAATACAATGAAAAGAGTGTTGCTGCTGCTCTTCAGATGCCAGCCTTTAGCCCCCTAGTCTAAAGCCCCCTGCTTTTTATGATCTGCAATTTACCAGCAAAGTGGTCTCCATGCAACCAATACTTAAATGGTAATACTTTAGAGCATCTTTATTGGCTGAAAGATGCTTTATTGAGCGACAGTTACTTTGGAAAATGTTTGTGCAATTCAGTCAACTAACATGACCCCTCACACATCCTGGCGGTCTATTACTGCTTCATGTGCGCTCTACTACATGCAGTGTTCCAGGGCACTAGACCTGTACAGTGATGCCCCAGAGTCTTGTGTGCGATGGACATTTTTTCAGCTATTAGGTGAGAAGACCTATTTGACACTCGCATAGTGCAAATTAGTGCCGTGTGAAAGGCATTCTAAACATCACCTTAAAAAGGCGCATCAAAACTGATTGTGTATGAAAATTAGCCCCAAGATGCCTTTTTGGTATTGATTATCTTCCTTTTTCTTGGAAGGACTGCTGCAGTACGCCAGCTTTTATTTCTGTGTAATGAAACCATTTTAGCCCGTGTGTATTTGTGTGGAGAAACAAATAAGGATAATTATTGTCAACGGATCCTCTTTATCCTCTGTGCCGTGTCTGTCTCTGGAGAATCAACATGCTGCAGCCAGAGCCGCTGGTCTGCTGGGACAATCAGCCATGTCTTTTATGTTATTTATTTATACCATGCAGCAGAGCACTCTCCAATTCCTATTACACTGCGGGGCCCGGCGATGTCTCGGCCTCTACAACAAAGCTGTGTATTTCAGGCTTGAAACCCCGCGTATTTGGGCCTACTGTTTCAAAAAGAAAGAGATTAAAAAAAAAAACAGAAAAGGGGTGAAAAAAGAAAAGATGGGAGAGGACGAGAGGGGGAGGGAGAAAGAGGAGAAGAGCGACTGCAGCAGTGGGCGAGTACAGATCGAGTTCCATATTAATGTGTGCAAATTCCCCCGCTCCTGCTGACTAAGATTAGAAAAATTAATTTCATGGATGCGGAGACAATACTGATGTCATCAAGCAGAGAGGAGAGGAGAGGAGAGGAGAGGAGAGGAGCAGCACGCTGTTAACTCCTCCCTGTCCGTCCTCCATGAGGAATATAGCACCCATTGCTGACAATACAGGGAATCAAAGTTCATACCAAAACACTGAATCTGCACAGAGTACGTCTGTTCTGGAGATTTATCCCATCTAACAAAAGAACTTGTTGTACATTTGCGACACCATCCTGTGGTCTAGTAGAGAGGCTACATGGGTGATGGCGTTCCCATGTGACTGCAGCGATGGCTTGAGGAGACCCAATTCACTGAATTATATCTTGAAACAAAATCTCATCCTGCATCTCAGCACACGCCTTGTTAGTAAAAAGTCTGGTAACGAATGACAGTGTGAAGAGTAGGACTGGTCCGCAGGGAGCTGGGTTGAGCCAAATTGCCTTTCCTCAGCCCAATATGCCTGGATGGCACAGGCAGCAAGGCATGAAGGCTGGCTAGCAATGAGACGCGGGAAATTATCTGAGGACAAAAAGGTATGTGGAATGACAGCCATAGAGGAGACGTATACATTCAGTGTGTTTGGCAGCGATGCCGAGAGAACAGCTGAGATAGAGCGGAGGGCGGACGGAAAGAGAAGCCAGATAAGAGGCTGCTGTAATGCGGCCAACCGGCATGCTTTTGTGTAAGGCGCAATACACATAATTGGTCTCTCCTCGGCGTTGTCCTGGAGCTGTTGATCGGTGCGCCCTATGCGTTTGACACCAATATTTACACCGAGCACAAACTCACGCTCACACACCCCCTCGCATGTGCATCAGCAAAAAGTTGCAGAGCGTTCCGTTCATCACGGCCCGACACAAAGACGTCATTAAGAGAAGAGAGGAGGGGGCTGGATGAGGATAGGGTGTGTGTGTGTGTGTGTGTGTGTGTGTGTGTGTGGTGTGGGGGGGGGATTGGGGGGTGGAGCGAGGAGGAGGAGAAGAAGAGAGGCTGCTTCATCTGTCTCAAGTGAGATTGAGGTCGTGGGGTCACCAGAGCCCTTTTCCTTCACTGAGACTGAGCGCTAAAGAAGCGGCTGGGACAAAAAAAAACCAAAAAAAAAAACCTCAATAACAAAACGAGATGTGGCTGACATGCCTGTGACACGCCATTAGAGAATGAAAACAAATAAAATGCAATCGTCTGCAAACATTGCAGAGCAAACAAACATGTGTGGGAGAGCATGGTGCCCATCCCCCCCCCCCTTCCAAATTGCCAGTCAGATTTCCTGCCAGAAAGCAGTTTTCCAAACTGAGCTCATTTGGATTTTCATTGTATAACAAGAGGCAGCGCAGCTTTGTGAATAAAAATACCATCCTTACAGCAATGAGCTATTTGCTATAACTAGACTCTGTACATGGATATTTTGTGGAGCTTTTTATGTCTGGTCAAAGATAAAAAAAATTCCACACTATCTTCTCTTCTAAGGCGTCGCTGGTTTTACATGTGCTGAGCACGTGTTTTTAAATCTCCTTTGCTACAAACCCGCAGTGTCTTCCCTTTAAAAAAAGTTTCTCACTGGGTAGAAAATCTATTGAAAAGCTGCTAGGTAAAACCGCCGCTTTGAAACCAATGCAAATTAAATGCTTTCAGGAAATACAGGCACCTCTAGCAAGGCTACTTTGCCTATTTTCTGATGTCGGGGAGCCAGCGTTTGGTTCCCAGGCCTTTTCTGCTCTCAGTGCTTCGTGCCTGTCGCGACCCTGGGACAGAGGAGGTCCTGCTGAAAAAGCCCATTTCATCTAAGGGCCGTGGTGGAACGAGAGGAATGCGCTCCTCTCAAACTTCCCCAGCCCGCAGAACCCCGCAGAGATGTCGTTACGCAATCAGAATAAAAGAGAGAGAGTGAGAGCGAAAAGGGGCAGAGGGGGAGGAAAATGACATTAACTCGGTCTACCACAAACACAGAACACAGGGCGTCCATTTGCTTTTCTGGTGTCTGAAACGTTGCCATTTAATATGCAAGCTGGATTCCATCCCTCCCCCCCACCCCTGTATTCAAGGAAATCACCACCTTTGCTAATGGAACAGTATTGGAGAGGAACTGCTTTTCTACAGCTTAGATAATTATGAACGAGGCCCCATATCACCAAGTGTGTTTATGAATTAGCAATGGTTATTCATGATACTGTGCTCAGAGTAGGGTGAAAATACATAAGTGAATACTAAGCGAGCAGACCAACAGAAACGATGCTAAAGGGTCCTGAGGGGGCTTTCTCTGCCATCCATTAGTCTTCCCTGTAAGGCAAAGCTTAACGAGCTCTTCAGGCTGGGAGGCTGGCCACTGAAGAAGAGGGAGCACATTGAATTATGAATGTGAAAGCTCTACCTAAAGCAACAGCACAATAACCCCCCCCCCACACACACACACACACACGCATACACACCCACACTCCCCCCCAGTCCCTTAGTTAAAGAAGCTTCTTTACCTACAATTTCCGCCTGGATTCTGTTTGGTGCTGTTTAAAACACAGGTGTAATATTCCTAAAATATATGGCTTTTCCATCAACAAATTAATAAAAAGTAAATGTAAGGTATCTATAAAAAGCAACTAGGTCATACTGGTGGTACAGTTTAAAGAGGCTCCCCACTAAAAACAAGGATTTACATTCCGGCTGTTTGTTTTGGAATGCTGCCCGGTCCTCCAGGGTGAAACCATCCATATTTCTCCTGCGGGTGATCCATCACTTAAAAAAAGAAAAGGAAAAAAAAAACAAAAATACAAATAACAAACAGATACCCTGACCTTCCTTCCTCAGGCGGATATTAGATACTCATTAAAAGTCACCTGAAACAATTTGAACCAAATTGATTTCATTATCGGACTCGGCACGACACACAAGGCCCCCACGTCTGATAGCTCAGCGGGAAATTTACAAAGTTAATTAGAAAAAAATTGATTTTCATATGATTTTTTCTTCCCTCCCCCTTGTACTCGACCGCTATAGAGTGACATGGAGAGGGGCAGGTAGGTGTGAGTTGGGAACATGTTCGGGTGTGTGTGCGAGGGAGCGCTGCGGGTCAGTCAAGGCCACGCATGTGTGTACGTGCGTGTGTGTACGTGCATGTGTCTGCTGATGCAGGATTTCCACTGGATCTGTGGGAGCTTAGATGCTGTTGTCTAGAGTCAGCAACCAAGTAAGAGACAGCAATAATTCTTTTTGTGTATAAGACTGGGGGAGTCACATATTACACATTCAACACGTTTCCTGTGATGGGTCTGCAGATATCCAGGAGAAAAGAAGAAGTATAATCCAGACCGCAGGTGGATTAGAGATGTGATCTGGTGTTTCCAGCACTTCCTCTATTGAAATTTAGTAATCACATTGTGAACATGAACTGTGCCAAGTGCCTTTACATGTCTACGGGCAACAACAGGAAGTCACATCAATTTTCAGGGACTTTTAGGTTTTTTTTATATGACAAACTTGCCGTCTTGCAACTCCCTTTAAGCATGAACATGATCCTGTACAAAAGATATACGAGTGTCTGGCATAGTTACAGATGTGACTGCTAATACTTTGTTTTGATACACATGCCGTAACGTGCACGTTGTGGCTTTTATTTAGATTTTTGTTAGAGTGTATAAAACTGGGTTGCATTTAAGTTGCATCTTCCATAGAAAGTCATAGGGGGTTAAATAAAAAAACATAAAACACACAGGTTACAGAATTTCACATGAACGAAAAAGTTAAACAAATATGGTCATTTAATGAGATAAGTGCAATATCCTCTACATTATTTTTGTTCCATAAAAATAATATAATCACAAAATAGCAAAATACAGAGGAGTGAAGTGTAATTCAATGCATACCATAATAACCAGCAAACGCGGCAGAGATCATTTTCAGCATGGCCTTTTTCTTTCTTTTCACTAAGGTGAAGTCTTTTAACATGGGTGCTGTGGGAAAAGCACACACACACACACACACACACACACACACACACCTTGCTGCTATGTCTAAGTTGTGCAATGTTTGCTGCTAGGACAGACTGTGCAATAGCATGTAATGTTGTGCTCTCACCACCAAGCCCCCCACCCACACACACACACACACACACACACACACACACACACACACACACACACACACACACACACACACCCACAC
>JAPTHA010000016.1:10907560-10921111 GCA_029814585.1 Gymnapogon annona | reverse complement strand
CAGAGAGAGACACACACACACACAGAGAGACACAGCGAGACACACACACACACACACACACACACACACACACACACACACACACACACACACACACACACACACACATACCAAAGAAGCTCAGCAGGCCTGTGCCTATTCTGTCAACACCAAATATCAAAGCCTCTCTCCCTTGAGTGATCTGTCCAAACAATTAAAACTGAACCTCTTTGTGCCATCACACTTAACATGTCAGACAGGGAAATGAAAGGAGCCTGGTGTATCGGTGCCGCCCGCCGTGACGCCTCCCGTGACAAGCCCCACGGAGAGCACGGCACGCCACAGGGATGACGGTACTGTTCAAATTTTAAATATGTTTTGACACCGAAATCAAAAGTTGCTCAGCATTATGGGGTAGAGATCCCCCCCATTTTTTTTTTTTTTTTGCCTGTGATCACTTATTAGACCCCTAGGTGAAAACAGACAGAAATACTGACACCTGAATATTCTCTTTGCGCTTCCTTTGACATTTTCCGAGCAGATCTGCGAATAATTTCACATTGTGAGATATGGTTTCGCAGCAGGTCTGGAGCTCTGATCACTCTGCGTCTGAGGCCCGCAGAAAGCCACCGGTGATCAATGAGGATTCCAGTGTGAGTTGTGTTTTATCCGGCTCACATTTCTTACTGCTGCTGTCCAAACTTAGGCTCGGCGCTGTTCCGCTTACTACTGCTGAAGGAGGAGCTCTGACAGTTATGTCACTCCACGTTTCAGACAATGCACTCCAGGAAAACATCGCTGAGGCCTTTTGATTGGACCAAAAAAAAAATTAATCAGCCGACCAATCCCATCAATCAAAATATCCGTCATCTGACATCTTTTTGTCATGTGACAATGGCTTTGGAATAATACATTTTTCTTTTCACGTTAATAAGCTTGAGTGGCTTTAAACATAATGGAACGCAAGACTATTTCATGGGCTTTCAACGTACTCTATACATAATCCTGAAGATGAAATTCCTAATCTTCTACCAAATAGACGAGAGGTTTTTAAAAGCAAGACCCCAATTATGCCCAGCCACAAATTAGCATGTTTAATGCAGCAAAATGTTTTAATAAAGAATAAAAGCAAGGCAGCAGAAAACAAAAGCCAACTGGGTAATAAGATTATCTCTGCCAGGCGCCCAGTGCTCAGCATTGTAGTTCACACAAATGAGAGAGATTACAAGTCATATTCAAAACAGTCTAATCCGTGAAAGAGTCCCCGATATGATTACTTTCTATTACGTTTGGTGACTGAGTGCGATGGATTTATCTTAAATCCTGAGGAGTCTTTAAAGTACAGTTGGACATGAAGGCAAAGAGCCAGTTGAAGATTAGTTGAATCCATCTTTGATAATCTTGAGCGCTTTGGCCACAAACCACAGATAAACACAAATCTGAACAGCAGACGAGGTAACAGTTCCGGATGATCCCAGCAGATCAGGAATCCATATAATGTATCGGAATCACGTTTCGCAGAAGGGGAACATTTGCTGGTCTCTGTCGGAAACTTGTCCATTTTTTTTTTCTTTTTTTTAAAATATTTCCCTGTACTCCCACTTTGACTCACACCTATCAGAATTGCTGTTTTGCATGTTGCACCTCCTTTGCGACCCATTTCCTCTTGGGCCCATTACAGCCTCCTTCATCCCTGACCCCGCTCTCAGTTCCTGACAAGGTCAAACATCGCCCATTAGAAAGTACCAGGCCGGAGAAGTATCCTAGTCGTACGCGGTGAAGGTCAGGGGGTGCATAATGAACTGGAAAATGTCAGTTATATTACTCCCCATTTAAATAGCGGATTTTTCCGGAGCGGGAACAAGGGTGATATTTACCCTTTTTTTTTCCTGAGCGGGCCTGGAGCGGAGACTCCTCTTAATCCAGCTTACGGTGTGAAATTGAGTTGTAGAGTATGTGTGGAGGAATGTAATTTCCGGTGATAGTACAATACAACCAGGTCTTCTTCATTTAGAGGGGAAAAAAAAAAAATCAACCTGAGGGTGATGGCGGTGTATTTTCTGCTCAATAATGACGCCTGGAGTCTTCAACACTAGCAAATGATTTCAAGCTATGGAACCGCAACAAAAACAAAGAACATAATGGGGGGGTGGGGGCACAAGGGCGAGATAAGAGGACATGCATGATTGATATTCCTTTAAAAAGCCAAAATATATGCACAGTGAAGTGACGGTGCAATTACTAATTATTAGTCTGATTATTCCCATTTACAGGCACATTCACGCCGACCAAAAGGAATGTCAACGGCTGCATAAATTAGCGTGAGAATAACACAGGAGAGGCGACGGGGGCTGGGATGACAAAAGGGCATCCAAAGGAGAATGTTAATAATGATTCCTCTAAAACAATTTCCATTAATTTTCAGCCATCTCGCCGGGGAGTAATATCTACATGCCTGAGGCAGGTTTAAATTGCATAGTCTGCCTGAGAAAGGAGAGGAAGACTCCCCGGTGTCCAGCTGCTCTCATCAGAACAGGAAGAGTCCAGGAACACCCTTGAGACGGAACCACAAAAGTGGAAGCGTGGAGATATTAGCGTCGCTCGCGTCAAGACCCAGAGAGCTGTTTTGAATGACGCCGCGCAACAACACACAGGAGAGGGCCGTCTATTGCAGGCTTCCTTATTGATGCTTACACGCGCCGCCTCTGCGGTGCAGCTAACAGGCAATGTCAAAGGTAGGACGTGAATAATATGATCATTTGGTATTCTGACTCCCTGCCAGGGAATGTGTCACTTGGACACCGGGTCACATACCTAGTCAGTGTGTGAAGGCAGAGCCGGGGCTGAGAGGGAAGGCAGCCAGCTAATGTCACACATACCAGCGTCAGGGATCCTCGCCGCCGTCCCTGAAGCTATTTGCCGACCGAGCTGGCATCTCGCTTCTCTTCACAGCCAACGCCAGCCTGCTCGGTCTGTGACACCGGGCACGTCTCCTGGGTACGGGCACACCTGGCAGACTGTCAGCGGGCACAGGCTGTAAGAGAGGGTAAAAGGGGTAAGACAGGGTAGGACCGGTTCTCTGAGATATCTTTAGATGAGATGCAGTGTGTGACAAACACACCAAAGCAGTTGGAATAGCGAGTTGGCTTTGTCCGCTAACCTTTGACTTTTCTCATTTATATGAATATGGATATTGATGCAAAATGCAAAAAAAAAATGTTCTGCTTATTTGCTGTCTATGTACATAAGTACTGACCTTGATGTAATTTGCACAGTGTGGGCTTCACTATTATTATATCATCACCCTATGGTCATTATTTAAGATAACATTGTGCATACCATTGTGCATGATCATAATATTTCATTTGACTCTACTGCATAAACAGCTCAAATAAAACCTATAGACATGTCATATTTCTATTTCTCTTCATAGTGTTTGAGACTGAGTGGTGATCGTTTAATAGTCGCCATCATAATCATTATTCCTCCTTCAACATGGAGGTGCTTCACTTCATATTCGAGACTTGATGAATATTTAGTTTTGATCCATTTAATTAAAATATGAAGAGAAACACCTTTCAATTCATTATCCCACTGGTCTATACCGAAAAATGGCTCTTCTTGTTATTATGTTCTCTGTATGTGTATTAATCATATACGTGAGCTGTGTACTTCTACATTGGAGGCTCTGTACGTGTTGCGTTCCATTATCTAAGAAACAACATCAACAGAAAACATTTTTTCTTGTTGCAGCAGCACAACTTTATCATCAATAAGCAGTAGTTACTAAGTTACTGAGAGACTCCATAGATCATGTAAAATGAAGCAGTATTAATTAACTTTACAACAATCTATAGGTAACAGGTTAAGATGCTATTCACAAAGGTCTGCTTTAACATAATGTGCTAGTAAAATGTCTACAGCTAATAGAACGAGGGAAAAAACACCTCCGCTGAAGGGAGAATGTATAACACTGGTCTATAATATTTTAGAAATGATCTGCCTCAGAGATTAAATGTGCTAAATGTTATATAAATGAGCAATTGAGAAACAAATGACCAAAATGCTGGTTCTCTGATGTTAGGGTAAGGGTATATGATGAGGTGCCATTACACATAGACATTTGTTTACATACATTCTGCACAGTAGATTAGTAGATTAGATTAGATAATACTTTATTCATCCCTTGGGAAAGGTTCCTCTGGGAAATGATTGAATACAGCAGCATAAAAGCAAAGAATAGAAAAACAGAGTATGACAGATGTACACAATTGAATTCTTGTACAACATAGTCGATATATATGACTGAAGTCCCAGAGATGATACTGAAAGGACTGTGATTTGTCGTCTGGAGCTAAAAAACTGTGTGTGACTGTCCTCGCAGGCCACCGTAGCTAACGCATTTAGCTGCCAACAGCTAACAGTTCAAACGTGCAGCGTTCATAACCACAACGAACAGATCACAAACAAACCGTAACCGCCATCCGCATCGCCAGTCCCCCCCTCTCCTCCTCCACTCCCCCTATAACGATAGAGTCCGGTGTGACTCCATGAGTCAAAAGAACAAATTTCACATTTTGACCCCAGACTGTATATTGGAAACTTCAGCCAATCAACATTTCTAACTTGATTTTTCTGTCAGTGACTCACGCGTGGTAAAATGTCACTATTTTTATTCCAGGAGCATTCTACATATAGACCAGTGTAATTTTTCTTAGCAATTTTAGTGTGAATGTCAAGAGGGACACAGGATTTTATTTAAATAATTCACTTTAAAGCATGTAAGAAAAATTCTAAATTGTCCATCAGTGCCGCGCTCATTTAGTATTTCCTCACACGGTCACTCACATTTTGAACCTATAATGAAAACAAAGTTTCCTGTCCATAAAACTTTTCTAATATCCTGTCCCTCGCCTGCTTCTCTCGGAGGTTAGATGTCTCATTTGCAAGTTAGGGCCAGGAGAAGAGACGGCTGCCCACCAGCCTGTCCGTCAGAAGAGCTCGCTGGGGAGAGTGCGAGTGTGCTGGAAGGAGTGTGTGTCTGTACGTCTCTGTATGTGTGTGTGTGTGTTGATTAATATCAGGAGGGCAGGGCAGTGCTCAGGCTGTGGCTGTCGGGGAGAAACAGAGAGCGAGAGAGGACAGTTCTTTTCACTGCCGCCCAGGGAGAAGTCTGCTGGCGGAGGGGGTAATGAGCCAGAAACAGGCTGAGAGGAGAGAGGAGAAGGCTGGAGAGGAGAGAAGTGGAGGAGGCACAAGGACAGGCCGCCACATTTCTGCCTCCCTCTGCACACCTCACTCACACACACACACACACACACACACACTCTCTCTCTCTTCACTCAATCTCTTTCTCTCCCTTTTACTTTACCCTGGAAAGCCAAGCGCCGTCAAGGTCCCCCTGAATGTTTTGTCTTTCACAATTTGACACCCATTCCCTACTTCCTACTGTCTGGCTGTGTGCCTGTTCTGCTCTAAATCACATTCCATGTACTGTAAAAAAAAAAAAAATCATGTGTGCTCCCTTGCACACACAGTCATAGGTTTGGCACACATCCTTGCACAGCTATTCATATGGAGTCATTCCATTTTGTAAGGTTACATGCACACTATGCATAGTACACTACACCCAATTATTGTGAACCAGGTAGCAGGTAATAGCCCATTTACCCTAATAATGAAAAACAGCTTTATTAAAGGACAATCCAGTACTTAAGAAACGGGCATGCAGTATTTGCTATCCTGTTATCTACCGCTATTAATTTAATAATATCCAAAATCAAATACCACATAAATAAACCAAAACTGTGAAATTTTTTGTTATATTTTTAAATGAATCCAATTCAACCCCATCCTGTCCTATTCAAATCCTAGATAGTTCCATTTAATAACGTCCAGGCTAATATGTGTGTCTGCTGAACAATGTGAGGGAAGTGATGAATCCACATAGAACTCTCCTTCGACGCAGACACATCCCCCAATTCTGGAAACTCATTGTCATTTTTTAGGCAACAGGCAGATGTTTGCAGCAAAAAAAAAGCCCAAAAGAACCAATTGTACACTATTTCTGAATGTGACAAAGAAAACATCATCTATCTCGCAACTGAATGAGACTAAATCTTTTTCTCAGGTTATATGCAATGTTGTTGAATATCTGCATAAATATGGATGTGTTACAGCAAAATAACAAAAAGTCATGAGGAAATGCATTATCTATATTTATAGTAATATATATTAAACACCCCGGCTGGATAGCCCAGTTGGTAAGGCACCGGTCTGGTGCATAGGGGACCTGGGTTCGATTCCCAGGATGAGCATCCAGTGGGCTGTGTCAGGAAGGGCATCCGATGTAAAAACTCCTGCCAAATCAAATATGCAAATTGGATTCGCTGTGGTGACCCCAGAAGGGGAAAAGCCGAAAGAAATCATCATAGTAACACATATTAAATACCAGTTAATTGCTCTTGCTCCATATTACCCATAAACAAACATTTCTCGCTACTTGTGGATCTCTTGTGCATAAATATATATGTGAGATATTTACCAAGATTTTTCCAAACGTCGTGAGGGAAAAAAGAATCTGGAGAACGATAGCGTCACAGCCTAGTTCACACACACCTATTGTTGCTGAGTAATGAACAGGCACCTGTACGGGTCTTTGTTTAGCATTAAATATAGGTCATACAGCTGCGTGAGTCGGGGTAAGTCGACACACATTTGGTAGACGGATGTGCTGATGTTGTGCTGAAACCCACATGATATAAAGAAAATAACTGAAGTTTATGCCTTTTATTGCAGCTCAGCATCCACAGTTTAAAGTCCGACAGTAATAATGGTTTATCTGAGCATTTGGAGTCATTTTTATGCTCTAATCTCTGCACTAAAATGTGTGTGTGTGTGTGTGTGTGTGTGTGTGTAGATGGGGCATAAATCCGCTTTTAGTTGCTGTTTTTTTCTGCATATACTGTAGCTGCTTATGGCCATTTCTTGTCGGTAAGCCACATCGACAGTAACTGCCCCATGTTAAAGCCCCATATTCTGTATATGAGCAGAATTTTTACCCCAAACGCACACATTTCAGGGCCTTGGCTAAGAATCTATTTTTTCAAACCAACAAAGTTTTTATGGAGACTGAGAAAACATATTGTTTTGTTCTGCTCAAACTGCCAGCGTTACATCTCAGAGTTTGCTCCCGGGGGGAGGGGGGGGGGGGGGCGGCTGACATCAGTTTCTTGGGATAAGTGTACATGCATTTGCCAGTAATAAATCACTCCCTTTCTCTGTACTTCTATTATGTAACCGAAACATAACAACAATCTGAAGTGTGTAAATAGAACATTAGCTAGAATTGTTAATTCACCAAAACATCTGTCCTGCTCCTGAGTCGTTTCCCCTAACACTAACGGTGGGTATTTTCTCTGATCTGCACCAGGTGTCTTTGACAGATCGATGGAATAGATACAATATGCTAATAACAATCAACAATGAAACATACATACAAAATGACAAATGAAAAAACACTTTGAAAATCAGATGCCTGAAAAAAAATCTAACAGTACAATCCATAAATACATAAAACTAGTAACTACATGAAACATACAATTCCAATTTCAGTGTGATAACAATGGGGCTCAGTTAAAGAATTCTGATCGTATTTTATTCTGCAGCATAATAGAAGATGGAAGGAAGTTGATGCATTAGAGACTCATGATCGTGTCGTAAAAATACACAATTATTGTTTGGGACTCAAATTAACACTTGTGTCTCAGTTCCTATACCCGTTACATGTTGACATGTTTTCATCTGGAGCAGCTCATTAAACATTTTACTTTATGAATCTGATGCAGAGATGTTCCCCTTAAAGGATGTTATAGCCACAAAGCCCAACCTTGGTCTGCACAGTGGGAATGTGCTAAACGTGCACACCTATTTTTTTGTGATTTTCAATTTGAATTCAAAAAAGAAAAAACTTCATGATGGATAACAGTTAACCCAGCATCACATTCTTATTCCTCATTTCTCTCTGACACATTTTTGAAAAGCCAAGAACGTGTGCATTTCAATGGTGTATGATAGTTATTCATGCATGGAAGCAATCTGTCTGTATACTTACAACTTAAAATGGTTAAATACGGACTGCACTATGTATCCAAACAGGCATATTTTGGCCCTTTTTGACCATATGGTGTTTCCATGGCAACCAAAGTAAATTTTTTCAGAAAAACTTTTTTATTTGTCATTTTTCACTAATATGAACATATGTGAGCGGTTTTATGGAGACCCCAACTTTCCACCTCATGGCTGGTTTTCTCAGTCAGCTGCTAAAACATACTGTGTGTGTAAAAGTACTCATTCACTCTGTAGGAGTCTGTATAATTCAATACCACAGTTAAAGAATTCTATCCTTTTCAGGTATAAAAGACTCATATTCAGTGTTTCACCATTTTACGGAAACACACACAGACACACACACACACACACATTTTGAGCCCCTGTAAATTTCTCTGACTACTCAACCACTTGAACACTCATAAGCACCGCGGCCTCAAAGTAGCACTGCCATAAAAAAGACATAGCCAGGGGAAAAATGGGCCAGCGTGAGCCTTTTCACAGTAGCCAGAGGGCGATGAGGTAAACAAGAGGCCATGGGTGTGGATTAAGAATGGATGCTTAGTGTTATAGTGGGGGTCATGGTCTCAGGGGTTAGTCATGCTGTCTGAGAATATTACGGTCCACATGATTTTTTTGTTTGTTTGTTGTTGTGGTTGTTTTTTAAGAGCATTGGCCACTGAGAGGTGTCCTTTATGGATGGAGGATTGGGCCGTGTGCCTACTATCTGCAGGGACAGGATGCAAACACTAAGACTTATGACGGAGAACTGGGCACAGGAGGTGGAGGGGGGTAGGAAATAACATGAGCAATTTCATAAATGGAAGGGAGAGGCTGTGACTTCCTAAATCGTCTGTGAAAGACAGAGGGAGGCAGCGGAGAGGTGGGGAGAAGAGAGAGAGAGAGAGAGAGAGACGGAGGTGAGGGGGACGCAAAGTGTGAAAGAGAAAGAAGAGAAAGAAGTGTTGAGCTGAGGCTCGGTGGTAAATGGATACAACTGGGTGGGGGGGGGCAGAGTGAAAAACAGAGAGGATGGAGAGATGAAAAGATGAAGAGGGCAGATTTCCCACCAGCTGAGTGAGCACCTCTGTATCATCCCCTTCAACCCCCCCCGCCTTGTCGTCCTCTCCTTTATCTCTGTGTCCTATCAGCCTCAGTGTGGCATCCTCTCACATCAGATTAGCTCCAGCCCAGAGAGACACTTAAAACTCCAGTGTCAAAGTTATTTAAACGCATGTGACGCTGAGGCCCCGCTCCGTTCTGCTCCCCTCGCACCGTCTTCTGTCTCCCGGTTTGTCCTTGTCGTGGCCCCAAACATAGGCGGGAGCTCCAGCCTTGGCAGCTCAGCTGGGATGTACATCTCCCCATGGCGTCGAAAGTCACTATCAATCAAACATGAGGGTGCGGGGGAGGACCTAGGTGTGGCAGGAGGCAGGAAGGAAGGGAGACTGCAGGAGACTTGCATAAATCACCAGTGAGGGAAGAGATGTCAGAGACGAACATGATCTGGATCCAGATTCATATTTCCTTTTGAGCACACATTAAAAATAGCGCTGCGGAGGAAAGGCCACTGAAATTATGATTGTTATTATGATTATTGGTACTTTTCCCGTGCAGCATAAATGCCTGCTCTTCGTCCACTTTTTATGATTTTTTTATCCCCTGCAAATCGATAAAAACACGTTAGGTGAGAGTAGACAACTGCAATCCAATAGGGCAGTTATTGGGAGCCTAGCTTTATAAAGGCATGACTGTGCATTGACCACCAGGCTATGGATGACTCCAGCAAGTGAGAGGAACAGATCACACCATGAGCCACTGTGTCAAGGCTTCATCCCTTCTGATGAGAGAGGCTGGTTCTGTGTGGCACTGCGCAGCCCATTTTCTGTCAGTGACGGCTGTTTGAGCTCTCCAGTCATGGCCTCTGTGATGAATGGCCTCCACTGCCAGGGAGAGAAAGGAAAGAAGGGGGCTTGGGAGCCCTTAGAGGATCAATACGTACGCATAGGAGGACCTGCTTCGCATGTTAAAAACCCAGATCCAGCCGTAGACCCCCCACCCCCCCCCACCCGCTTATTCCGTTGTCTTCTGCATCACTGACGGACAAGCCTCTGGGAGAGCGAGTGGGTGGGGAGTGTGGCGCTCGAGAGGGCGGACTTTGGTGTGTGTATGTGCGGGTGCGTGTGTGTGCATCCTCGTGAAGTGTGTCAGCAGGTTTCTAGAGGGGCTGGCATGTCAGCAAACTCAAGGTCGACGTGGCACACACAAGTGCGGGTGCACATGTACACCCACCCGCGCGCAACTCTCACAAATCCACATGCTGTTGATGCTCTGAAAGGGGACACACTGAGACATGGTAATTCAGAGGTGTCTAAGGCGATGGATATCCTATTAATGAGTCCAAAACAATGACTAGACTAATGAGCTTATAATGGGAATATTGAATGCATGGGAATGGGATTGGGCCTTGTGCGAGCCAAGGAGGGGGACCATTGAATGAGAGCCAATGCACAAGGGCTAGAGGGCTAAAAGCTGGAGACGAATACAAACTGCAAAAGGGGCGTAGCGGGGGGAAGTAGGGGTAAGGCTGAGCGGAGGGGTGCACAGCCGACCCAAATCAATACACCCCTACCCGCCTTGCCTCGTTGGGTTTGTGATATACGAGAGCAGGCAGCTTCTCTGAGCATAAATAAAACATGAAAATGCAACAAATTATCAGGCCGAATGGACAGAGATCTATTTACTCAGTAATGCTGTATTTTTTATTTGTCAGATCAGTCTGCGGTGGGAGGGACTGATTGTTACCCTGCATCCAATTTGAGTCAACCAAGCACCGAGATGTGATTCAGCTTCTGTTTGTGAATTAATGAATTAATCAAAGACCGGTTGTTCAGAGTGGAGAAGAGGAGGGGGGGGTGTGGGGTGGAGTGAAGGGGGGGTTGCGAGAAGCGAAGCGAGCAAACGGCAAGCTGTGACGGGCTAATAGCTGGAAAAGGAATTACAGTCCAATTGCTCTGTCTTATTCTGGCCCCTAATGCTGCCGGTGCCTTTTTTTTGCTGTGAGTCGGGCAGCCCCTGCGTGTGATTTGATTCCATTTGGAGAGCCTTATTTTCCTCTTGATCTCACACATTAAGGACCTTGCTATTCACCAGAGCAGTGAAAAAAAAAAAAAAAAAAAAGGAGAGGACGGTTAGAGCAACGGATTAGCACGCATCTGTTGAGAACGAACAGGTCAATGTTTTAAATCTCTGGTCCTGTCCAGTTAAATCTGCCGGCCTGTACTTCACCGACACTCATGGATCTAAAGGGGATGAATAGCTCTGAGCGAGACGCTTCAGAGAACCGGTCGAGGAAAAAGGGGGTTGCCTGGTGAAAATTGGCCTTTAGCTGCTAAGTAAGACGATCCTCAATAGAGGCTTAAAAACAATGTCATCCATGTGGAGGAGGTCCTGATGTGGAACATCTGGCCCTGCTGTTTTTAAAGGAAGACGCCGGCGTTCTGCAGGTTACCTCTGAAGTGTAAACGCTTTATACTTATATCCTCATTTTTCTGCACTAGACCAGTCACTACAATTCACCTCACGCTATTTTTCCTTTATTATTTTCCATATATGTATCTCTTTTTCCACCGTCGTGGGTCTTGCCCCCGTGTTCTGCAGCGCCTTTGTCTTCTTACGGATCCCACCTGAGGCGGAAGGATTCTCATTGTGTTCTTTTGAATACAGAACAGGCAACAATGAACTTGCAACTGGAAACTTGAGCTTACAGATCACTACTTAAAGCTGCAGGAGCTTAAACCGGGGTGAAAGGGAAAAAAAAACCCCACACACCCACATAAGAATGTTGAAATTCCCTCTGTAGGTCTCACCCTTCTTCGTCCAGATCAAAAGAATATATGTGAATAGTATGGAAAAATGAAGCCACGAATAGAGCAGTATTCAAGTTTTGATGCAGCATTTGGTAATTACAGCTGTCCATCACATATTTAGCTGCTCTGCATGTGTGAAAACACCTATGAGCAGCCAAGATCATGTATCATGGGGTGGATATTATATAATGTGAAAACCCATCCAAGGTTCCGCGCTTAAGGATAGTGTTCTGGCCGACCGTCAGATTTATAACAGACTGAAAGGTAATTAATACTTTTAAAACTATAGCATATTAAAGATTTTACAAAATAAAAATAATAATCAATGTCATTAATTTAATCATTGTCATTCAGGTAATCCATCGATTACTTTTCCATGACAAATACAAAGCTGGACAATAATATTGAATAATCCCAAAAACGACCACGGAATCAAACGCTGAACCTTCTGCAGGTTCCAGAGAGAAAAAAAAAACTCTCCCAAATTTCCATCACTGAAAGTAATCGCTGTGTTCTTTGTGTGGTTTCGGTTTTTATTTTCATATTTCCAACATCTAAGCCTTTTACCCTGAAGAATATATTCAATCATAATCACCCACATTCAGTAACTGTACTTTAATTACAGATATTTTCTCACTGACTAAACTGAAATAATTGCGGAGGTTATAATTAAATTCTTTTTGTAATTTAATAACAGTCATTTCTCTCCCCGGTCCTGGAGGTCGCTCGAGTGTTACGCTTCTAGTGGCTTTAACTCTTCAGCCTCGCGCCGTTGCATCAGCGAGACGCTTGACCTTCAGTGGGCGGACGCGTTTGCTGTGTGTGTTTATGTTGCTGAGGTAAGGGGATGGAACTTTCCCAGCAAAGCTCTCGTCTGCCCAGAGCACAGCCAGCCAATTATCCCTCTTAATTATCTATTGACGAGATGGAATTGATGTTTTCAGAGTGGTGATTGGATAATCAGGAATGTTGGCCACAGTTCTGCTCCTTGGCTGGATTCGCTCATCTGTCCGATCTGGTCTCCTTGTGGGTGTAATCTGTGCAGTTACACAACGTATTCCTGCTTCAACTATGACGTGTGATCATAACAACCCACCTGGGAGCCCTTTTGTTACTGGGGTTACTGTGGGAACACTTTCAGTTTTACACGTTTTCAGGTACAAAAATGGCGACCTGTTCCATTCATTCATTCATTCATCCATTCATTCATTAACACGCCCCTTTGTCTTCAGACGCTCCACAGTTTCATACCGGGCTCCGTTTTCACACCAACCCCATTCCAAACAAAGGAACTCAGCTGCATTAATTTCTGCCCCCCTCTCTCATTACACACACGGCAACCCACTTCCTTGAAACTCTCTTGGAGACCTAGCTGGCACAGGACCAGGCATGCACCGAGAACGGCAGAGTGAAAGAGTGGAGTGACACTGGTTGGACCTCCTCTAATTAAACCCTACCTGACCTGAGTGTTGGGACATCATTAGTTCTCCCTTGTAATCATCACACCGCGGCAATTACATTCTGTTTGGCCCTATTTGCATTTCACAAGATTTCCCTGAATGATCAAAAAAGGATTGGGGAGGGAGTGGGGTGG
>JAPTHA010000016.1:10865868-10876690 GCA_029814585.1 Gymnapogon annona | reverse complement strand
TATGATGTTTATTTTATTTTATGCACCAAACCACCAAAGCAAATTCCATGTAAGTGTAAACCTATTTGGCAATAAAAAAAAAAAAACTGATTCTGATATTTTCAGACACAAAATATTTTATTCGAAGCACTTAGTTTGACATGATCCAACAGGTAATTTGTTAACCCACTCCACATGCCATGAACAGGAAGCCTTTTGTCTGTAGCATTGCATTACTTTACCGTCCATCACAGCAGCATATTAAAAAAAAAACAAAAAAAAAAACTATCAGTCCATACAAAACCTCACAAGAATACAGATGCCAGCCAGCAAAATATCAAAATGTTAAACCACATCCATATTGTCTGAGTCACACGACCGCTCGTACAAACTTTATCAAAAGCAACGTCGCTCCGAGAATATATTAGCATCACCTTCCGTACAAAACTCCCAACGTGTTATTGCAGCAAAAACACACCGTCAAATGTCTAAAACGAGAGCATTTAGAGAGAAAAATGGCATCAACATACACCAATGCAAGACGTTTATTAGTGTCATTAAACCTAGGAAACTGACCTGTAGAGCTGTAAAGGACATTTACTGAACCAGACGAGACCGGTCTTATATATGACCTTTGACCTGAAGGTGAAGGGCGCTAACTGCTGAAGTAACGGGTGTGGCTGGTGAACAGGGATCTGTGGCTTTTTCCTTAAAATATAAAACAAAATTACGGTTAAAAAATAGTGTTCATGAGCATCCTCATCTAATCCTGTGAGATTTGTCAGAAATGTGAGCAGCAAATATGAGGTCTCTCCTTGTAAAACAAAACATATATCGCTGTAACCCATAAAGACCCACGCATCAACCTGATCTACCGAACGCATCTATTAACACAAATGGTTTAATCTTGAATACATGTAAATAATTGGTGCAAAATCCAATTATTCATCTTTTCATGGTCATCAGATATGGCCCATTTGGACATTCAGAGGGTCTGTAGTTACCATGGAAACATTATCATCTTCTACAATATCAATATCAACGCACCAGTAAAATCCAAATAACTGCTGAAGAATGGTTAAATATAGACAACATTTCATTTGTGAACGGCCACAAATGTGACACTGGATCCTTATGGGTTCATATTTCCATCTTAATGAGTTCATAGCCTGAAAAAGTAGTTATTTATCTTTGGCAAATGTAGTAAATATATGTACTTTGAGAAAAATAAACAAAACAATATTCTGGTCAAAAAATAATTTTAGTCGCTGTATTTATGTGCTTTAAAATCTATTTTACTTCAATTTCTCACTGTGAATCTGTGGTTTTCAGGTTGTCCAATTTTCTGAATTGGCTAAAAAAAATCTCATGATTGAAAGGGCTGTTTTTCCAGCTCATTTTATCTACAATATTTGTTTAACAAATTGGTGCAGCAGCTTCATCTTTTCTTTTACAATTCTTTTTGTATGTATATACTTTTCTTTTTGTGCATTTCTTTATGTATTTTGTGACGTTTTACATTTAATTTCTTTTCTCTTTTTCATAATGTCGCTTTATTTTGAAAGGGTCGCGCTTTTAAAGTCCTATTTTAAGCTACTAAAATTACTCCAGCATCGATACTAATAATATGTCGTAGATATAATGTCAGTTTAAAAAAATACATATCACTTCCATGCCCTTATAGTATAAATGAGGCCACAAAACATAAGTGCTTAACAGGCAGAACAACGTCCTGAAATGTCGTCCCCATGGCTATTTTTTACACTTTAGTGTAGGTTGGGAATAAATGAACTCATTATAAAGTAGTGATGGGGGGTGGGGGGGGTTGTTGCCTTTGAACAGAGGCAGATTGTTCACCTTTAACTTAGTATCAACTAAACCCACTGGTTCATCCATAAGTGATCAGAAGCGTTCTGTCCACTGAGAGCGTGTGTCTGCCTCATTTGCATAGAACCCGCGCCGCGTCATTCACAGAGCGCACGTACGCCGCTTCCATCCTTTTGTTTTAAACCCTTTTCAACAAAGTCACCAGTCGAAATAGTTAATGTTTTAAATTATACCTATCGGAACTACAAAAAAAAGTGCACAAAACTTAAAAGCAAATACAGGAAACGCACAAAATCCTCTACTGTCTCTTTCCTGGTGTCATTATCTACACTTGATGACAAATGGTGTCGCATTCGTTCGATGCTGGAAAACATGTTCCTTTTAAGGCTTTTAACCCTCCGTCCACGGCGTTCAGTTCCCATGCAAATGTTCACATTCCACAGCAAGCAGCCAATGAGACAATGAGATAAAGAGCTGACATTTAAGAGTGGATGTGAGGTCTTCTGCTGGTTCCAGCTCCACGGTGACACAGAGCAGACGCTGTGGTCGAGGATGAGAGCACTATGTGACTTTTTCGGACTTTTCAGGCAACGTGAGGACGAAGGGGAAAAGGACACCCTTTGCCTCCAGCGGCGCCCTCAGCGCCTCCTCCACAAAGTACGCGTCCTCCTCCTCCACCACAAACTGAAGAGTCTGGCTTTTGTTCACGCAGTAGATGCAGTTCCCGATAACGGCGCACCTGAAGGGTAAGGGACTCCCGAGCCTCTGCGAGGCGCAGTCATGCCACATTTTCACGATGGCGTTGTACTTGAAGACGTTGATGCCTTGCTCGCGGTTGACGTCGAAGCGGTAGATGAAGCTTTTCAGAGCCACCATGTCGGTGGACTTCTTCCTGCTGTTGTTGTAGGGACACTCCTGCCACTCGTCCCTCTTCGTGTCGTACTTAAGGAGACGATAGAACAGCGAACCGCCGGAGACGTAGAGTTCTCCGCTGCAGGTGGTGGCTTCGTGGGCCACGGCGAACGCTCCCTTAGGCAAAGGGGCAACTGAGGTCCAGCGGTCCGTGCGAGGGTCGTACTTTTCTACAGTAAACAAACATTCGCCCCCAATGGCGTACAAGTAACCGTCCATAGACACCAGCTTTAACTGGGCCCGAGCCTGGGTCAGAGGTCGGATCTCGGTCCAGCGGTTAGTTATAGGGTTGAAACAGAAGACTTTATCAGAAACCTTGCCCTTGTCCCCGTAGCCCTTAATCCCACCTGCCACAAACAGGTAGTTATACATGGTACAGATCCCGCAGCCTTTAGTGTTCACGTCCTCAGGCATGGAGGTCAAAGGTCGCCAGTCATTTGCCGTTTCGTCGAAGGAGTAAATCATGTGGTTGTCCTCCAGAGACCCCACTGATAAAGGGCTCTGCGGTCGGCTGCCGCAGCGACTTGGCGGTCGGCTTCCGACGCGGTCGAAAACATCATTGACTTCTGCCACCATCAGAGTCTGCCTGCCCTCCAGTCTCTTTTTCAAGATCAGATCCCGCTCCGATCCAGTCAGGCGACCGTACACGGAGGGGTCCTTCAGGATCTGGAGGAAGTTGTCGCTCATGAAACCGTACGCCGTCTCCTTCAGCTCGTTGAGCCGCTGCTTTTTGGCGATGGTCAGCACCTCATAGCAGTTCTCTGCACTGATTTGTTCGGACATGGAGTCCATGGCGGCCTGGACGGCACAGGGGATCTGCAGGATCTTGGCACCTGTGATGACGTCTACAACATTATCCTTGCTAACGTTCATCTGAGCAGTGTAAACATAGTCTATTAATGTGGACAGTGTCTTGTAGCTAACGCCTTTCACTTTGAGGATATTTCGAGACAGACGAGCCTTGAAGTAGTCGCTCTTCTCTGCCAGCACAGACTTGTGAGCGTTGATGGTCTGCCCGCCCACTTCAATGACTAAATCAGGCTCTTCTTTCGACCGGGTGTTTTCTGTGTCCTGGCCATTGTCCCTGCACGCAGGGTTTGATTTTAGGACTGAGCAATCAGTTTCCTGTTTGGTTTGGCTGGAGAAACACACCGAGGAATCTACACTGTGAGACACTTTAGCTCTGGCGCCGTTGTGGATTTCGCCACTTGCAAAATTTTGTGGCATACTGGCAACGTGATTGGACACAGTGGAGTCAGTGTGAGAGGTGAGAACTGGGGAAGCCTTTTCGTTTGGGAGATGATCGGATCTGGAGATGTACGAGCCGTTATCCTTCTGATGATCGATGCGGTGATGGTTCTCCAACAGTCTCCCGTCCAGCAGGTATTCCTTTTCAAACATTGTGTTGGGAATGAAATCCTGGTCGTCCGGCAGAAAACCCTGGACGTAACCTGGACAGAGCTTTCCATCCTTCCCGTCAGCCGGCGTGACGAGGTCAGGGTTCACGGCGTGGAGAATGACATCAGCCTCCACTGTGATGGCCCCTCCTCCTTGTCTATGGCCCTCACTCATCTTTGACGCGGCGTCTAGTGAGGGGAGACAGCGTCCTCGGTGTTCATAGCGTCTGGATGAAGGGGTGTCTGGACAAACTGGGGCTTTGGACTCAGCCCCTCCTCTCTCTGCACCTACGGGGCCAGAAAACAAGGAGGGAATTTAAAGCAAAGCCAGAGGCCACAGAGAAAAACACAGCGACTTAACTAAACCAACAAGGACCTATTCAGTCTCTGAGGGGCGCCCTTTCTCTAATAACAAACATCTTGGACAGCATGAAATTCAAAGGAAAAAATGACAGTGTTGTGTTTCCTCAATAGAATCCATTTAAATAAAGTACTGCACAAATGCAAATGACACTGTTGTCATGCTTTACAGGGGCATTCATGTAAATTAACCCAGAAAAAAAAAACAAAACAGATGTGCATTTTCTAGTGATTGTAAGCTGCACATGACCTACTGCAATAATCACCCTGTCTATCTTTTATTTGTGGTCATCTGGACACTTTCACGGCGCATGCGCACATGCTGTTGCGTTGATGGAATTAATCTAATAAAACTGGGTAAAGGCATCTGTAAATTATTCCACAAACTCCTGTACCGCCGCATGTTCTCCCTCAATGCCTCAATGTCGACGAAAACCCAGGAGAAGGCAGCTCGTCCGCTCGAAACCATACGATCGTCGTTATATTTATTCTATTTTGAATCGAATCTGCAAACGCGCAGTGTTTCGTCGCTGCAGCGGATCCTTGTGACCTACCTGCGTTTCCTCGGTTTCAATGCCAATGTCCCCTCTTGCACAAAAGCTCCGTTACGTTACGTAAGGCAGTCGCAATCCCGATGAACCGGACTCCGCTTTCCTTCTGGATGAGTTGACTCCAACGGCTGCTTTATCCGCTGCCCCCGCGCACCGACAACCCCCGGCGCCACGGGTTCATCCGCTCCTTCGGTGAATTCTTTCCAGGTTTCAGTGAAGGCGAGGCGGAGGGACGATCAAATAGTCCTTCTGCAGGTCGCACCTCCTTCAGATCGGCCCCTGTTGCTCAGTCATTTCCTTGCTTTGGAACTGTGCGCGCACACAGCGTTCGTCTTTTTTTTCTCTCTCCCCTGAACCAGCGGGAACTGTCCAGCACATGTTATCAGCTCTGAATCTAATAGGACACTGGTTTTGTTGTGCGTGTTTTTACAGTGAACTATAGTGAGGCGGTTAATATTGATCTAAACCACGCCCCTCCGTCGGTATTAACCCTACACTTAACAACACGATGCCCCATCTGTTGTGCGCACTCGTCGCGCTGATGGATGCCACATTCCTTTACGCATCATCCCTGTCCTGGGTACCAGCATCAACAGGAGGCAGGGGACGAGCAGGCAAGACTAACTAGCAACTCTTAATGTGAAATAAGTATCTGAAATTTGCCCATAAAACTTTAAATAACCCCAAATTTCCACTAAAACAAATGTAATAATTTTGATCCATTAATCGAATCAACACATGCAAATAATGAAGGCAAAATGTAGGTTCTCAGCTTTTCACACTCATCAGAAATGACCCGTTTGGACCTTTAGAGGCTCCGTAGTTCTGCAACATTGATTCACCAGTAAAACCCAGTTGTTAATGACAGTGATTGAAGACGCTTGTTTTATGTTCAATTGATGATAAAAGTCATTTTCTGTCATATCCTTTGAATTCCCCTTGAACTTTTATGAATATTGACACAATCAGTGAATTATATCCAGCAAAATCTTCTTCTTCTTCTTTGGGCTGTTCCCTTCAGGGGTCTCCACAGCGAATCACTTGCTTCCCTCTAACCCTAACTTCTGAATCCTCGACTCTCACACCAACTACCGTCGTATCCTCTGTCACTACGTCCATAAACCTCCTCTTAAGTCCTCCTAGCAAAATACCTTATTTAAATCAAAAATCTGAAAGTGCAAAGGTTGATACGATGACAAATGGTGATAAATTACTTAGAGAATGTTAAATATTGAGAAAAAAAATCGAATGGAAGCTGCTAGGTCTTATCGAGTTAAAATACTCGAGTGATGCTATTAAAGGCCTAAATAAAATACAGTACCACAGAGAGTCCATAAACTCCTCATAGGGTTATAGTACATTACATTAACCCTGTTTAAAAATCAATACACATTCCATTATTTCTAAAGGGAGAAATGACTCCATCTGTTTGTACAGGAGACTGTTAATACCAATAACTCACAGCTGCTCTAAACAATAGCTGCTGCATCTGTACCATAAATGAAGTAGGTCCAACTCCCCAGACACAGATACAATAAGGAAACATGAGTCATACATCACTGGTGGGAATTATGCAACACTGTCCCTCATGGCTTTTCAGTCTGAGTTTTATGGAAAAGTGGAGACGCTTTGATAAAATTAGTACCCCGGGCTCAACAAGTAAGAAGGCACCAATTAAAAAATAAATATATAGACAACACAAGGCGGCAGCTGGAGGTGATGTTCTTACCCAGGACTATTAACGACTGACCTTCAGATATAAAAATAGAAGTGCGCCACCGCAAGGACATCACGCAACTGTCAGCTCCGTTAGATTAGAGGGCATTCAGCTGGGGTGTAGGATGTGGGGGGGCTTTAACGCTAGATATTCTGAGAACAAAGAACGGCTGTACACTGATAAAGACACAAAATGAGTGTCTCCATGGTAACCACAGGGTCAAAGGGGACAACGAAAAGACTTCCAGCCGTAGGGCCGTCTGGATATGAGACTAATGACACCACCCAGTCCAGCAAACTGATAAGTGGGTTACACGGTTACTTTTACAACCGCGGCTGAGGGCGTTTCCACGTTCCACTGGGAGTTAATAAATACACGCCAGGATCCAGATACAGCAGTTAAATATTATCTCATGTCGAATCATCATCATCATCGTGGTAACGGATGTACGCGCAGACAACACTGAAGATCCAAAACCGGTGGGGTTCTGCTGGAGCTTGAAATATTCTTGTCTATTTTTGTTGGATGTAGTGGAAGGCGGTTGTGCAACAGTGGATGTAGGCGCGATAAGAGGAGAAGTCTTAACCCGCGTTGAGAAGGAGGAGAAATGAGCAGAGAAATCCCGGAAGAGTGGTATCAGGCTGAGTTCCTGCGGCCCCTCGGGCACATTGCTAGTCGTAGCATGTAGTGATGGAAACACAGGAGTCAGAGTAAGAAGGAAAGTAGAAGAGTTAGAGGGAAACAGGGGCTCTGAAGCTCTTCTTTTGTATCTGAACGCTGACGCCGTCGGGGGGGGAGGAGGTGCTGATGTAGCCTGTGATTTTTGTAACTGAAACACTGGTGTGACTGTACTGTCACCGTGACCCTCTATTACCATACAGAGAACACAAGGCTGCTGAATAAAACAGTTTATGGATTTGTTATACATGTCAGACGTACATACAAGGTGTGACAACGGTATAAAGCTTTTCTCGTCTTTTTTTTTTAAATATCCTTAGGTGACAGACAAAGACGCGTTAGGGGTAAAACCAAACATCATTCTTCTAATGTCTTCCAAACCCTTTAATGTGAGCACAATCCCGGCCAGCCAGGATCTCTCGTTACATTTTCCCAAACCTACTCAGTCATCAGTGTTTCATCTCATATTCTTTTTGTGTCAACATCAAAAGCACTGGTCTGGCTTCATTTGTTCAGTGGTAAAACAATGTGATTCCATATAAAACGGCGTCCTTTTTTTTTTTTTTCTGACCTCGTAAAATATAATCCTGAGTTGCCGTTCATCATATTTACAACTCTTAAAGGATGATCTACACTCTGGACAAAACCCAATGGTAAACGTGCTTTTAAAATATGTAACTCCCCACACTACTATTCCAATTCTTTCACACAGGATAAGTCCATGTTTCAGAGCTCAAAGTTGTGATTTAAATACTGCAATCCTATAGTGTCAAACGGTATGGCACGAAAACAGAAGAAGAACAGAATGTATTAGCAGTGTTAAAGAAACCATATGAAACTGCCACCCAATGTTTAAATATGCACTTCACATCCTAAACATGAACAGACAAACTCTTAGTCAGTCACTAAAAAAGCACTGTCATGATTGAGTCGTGTACTTATCGTCTGTATCAAATGGAGAATTTCCCATTTTTGGGGGAACATTGTGCAGTTGTTGAAGCAGGTCTGGTTTGAATAAGGCCTTTCTTAATATTCAGTCACGTGTATTATCAGATGTCCTTGTGAGAACTGTGAGCAGCGCTTCTTTTGAATCTGCAAAGACACAGAGGGCAGTTAAGGTCCGTCCATCATGACAGTGTGGTTCTTCACCGGTGATGGGATGTATCTGACTCCATTACCGGGGTGTTTGTGTGTCACATGTTGAGCAGTGGGATCTGCCAGATCATGATGGTGGACGTGGTGTCCTCGTGGCGTGATGGTTTGGTTTTCTTATTGACTCGACGGTGGCCCAGGCCTCCGGACACCACCAGCAGGGAGCTGACATCCACCTTACTGGTTCTGCGGCCCCTCTGGTGGTGGGCCGGGTCGTGTAACATGTCATAAAGCGCCCCGTCCTCGGGTCCGTGCTCTAAAGAGCCCTGGGACGGAGCCAGGGAGCTGCAGGACGAGGACGACAGCGAGTCCTGAAGAGCCATGGTGGTGCAGCCGGCCTCTCCCAGCCACACGCCTCGACCCTGAGACGAGGTCTGGGTTGAGTCTGAGGGGGGCGCGGTGTTCTCCATGTCTGCCGCCTCTGCCGGCTGGACGGTTGGTGAGGTGGAGGAGGCGGAGCCAGACGGCCGGTTACAAACAGCGTCAGCCATGGTGAGGAACTTCACTGCTCCACTGTGAGCGTGTAAGGACACCATACCCCGACCTGAGAGAAGAACAAAACAAAAATTATTATTCTGCATCATTAACATATAGTGTATTTACTGCATTTAAAACTACAGCCTTTAAACTGGGAAATTTTCAGTAAAAATTGCACACGATGTTGACAATGAACTTGAGAGCAGTTTAATGAAAAGAGAGGTCTTAATGAAGATGGTGCCAACCACTGCACTGAAAAGTAATAGTTCTTGAATTGATATTTGCTTACATTTCAATTCCATTGCCAACATCGTGTGTAATATTTCTTCCCATCACCTATTATCAATGTGGTCATAGAGGACATGAACTTTTAATTGTCATTTTTATTTTTCATTTTCATACTCGTGACAGATTGGTTTTAAGTCAGGTGTCACACACCGACCAATGTGATCTCAAGTTTAATAATAGCACAATAACCTCTCCGAATTTTCTTCTTCATCATAATTGCATCTGATTTAATCTTAGTCACTACGATATGTGTATAGAATCAAGACCTGCCACAAATGTTCCATTTGTTAGTTACACAGTGGACTATTTGTTGTAAATGTATGCGTTGTAATTTTATACACGGATTTCTCTGAATTTTTTAATCTTCTAACCTTTATATTCCACACTGCAAAATGACATGTTAATGTGGAGAATTTCCCTGCCCTGGAGGAAGTTTGTGCTCATTGACTGCTCCCTAGTGAGTCTGATCACTAGTCGTTTACATTTGCAGTGGCACAGCAGTGATGTGTATCCACTTGTTCAAACTGAAGGTCAGTGTATGAAATACGCCTCCACTCTTGATGAGATATATTCTACGTGACTTTTGACCTCCTTAGACTATTCACAGCCTAATAGAATTACTGCTGAACTGGTGACATTCTTCCTGGTTTGCTCTTGAGGATGTGCCATGGTTACCTGTGACCTTGGGGATGCCCTGCAGTCTGGGCACAGAGAGGGCCACAGTCACCCCCAGGTTGGTCCCCACCAACAGCAGCCCATGGCAGACCAGCAGGCTGCCCACAGACACTCTCTGGTTCCCTATAGGAGAAGAAATGTGGATTTTTTGATAGGCTCTAGTGACCCCCGCAACTTTGCAAAGGATGAAGCGGGTTTGGAAGATGAATGAATGAATGCATGAATATTAAAATCAATCCCCTCTCTAGAGTAAAGTCATTTGCTAAAATGTGGAGAGAAACAGCTAACAAACGTTTCTTGGCAAACGCCCCCTTCCACCTGGAGTGATTTACAGTGTCAGGCAACCTTTGGACGGCGCTCAGATACGCTGTGGAAAATGAGAATGTGCAATGGGCTGCTTCTACAGGCCTGAATATAGTCGGGTGCGAGGGAGGGAGGTGTGTCTTTTTAGTGAGTGGGGGGGATTGCTACTGTGGTGATGATAAACGGTTATTTGTCTCCAGGGCAACGTAAGGAGTAGCTTGGATGAAAGCTGCTCTTTTCAAGGGTCTGAATGCAGAAAAATTCAGCATAATGGGGCGCATTGAGTCAAACAAACACAAACATGTTATGTAACAGAATGAGTGAAGCGTGATGCTGTAATTAAGCAAGGAGCATTGGCCCTATTCAGACAGCTGGTGGCACATACAACCTGACCTGACCTTCCTGTTCCCTCCTGGTTATAACCCCCCAACACACACACACACACACACACACACACACAAGATGAGTATACTGACAGAGACAAAAATAAAAATTCAATAACTGAA
>JAPTHA010000016.1:10832934-10859721 GCA_029814585.1 Gymnapogon annona | reverse complement strand
CACACACACACACACACACACACACACACACACACACACACACACACACACACACACACACACACACACACCCCATCAAAACAATGTTCCATTATTTGTTTTAAGTCTTTCATTTTCAGGGCATTTTACAGAGCATTCCAATACACACAAACCTGTTTTAAAATGACATGATGAACACTATGAATAGAGACAAAATGAGAGGCTAGTGATCCACTGTTTAGACTAAAGGAACCTTTGGGAAGATGAGAACAAGACAAATCTGCCATAATAACAAGAGGTCTGTGGACGAGCACCTAGACTGATGTCAGCTAATTACTGAGAGGAACCGACTGAGACGGCACTTCACCATGAGGTCATGGGACTGTGTCACTGATGATTGCTGAGCTGCACTTGAATAAGTTTATCTGACTACATGATCGCTAGATGAGATATCAGAAGAGCGAGAATACAGTACGTATTTGCTGTTCTTTGTCAGTGGGTTTGAGTCTCAAAGAGGTTTAAGAGTCTGGTGAACAGATCATGTTACTGAGTGATAACCAAGGACAAGCGAGGAGAACTCAGTGATGTGGTGGGTAAGCGGTCAAGATGGTAAAAGCATCAAATCACCACAAGGTGCATAAACACAGCATCACACAGGCCAAGTCTTCTACAAGATGATCAACACTCAAATCTACAGATATTAGCTTATCCACCTCCTATCGAGAGTCCTTCTCAGTGAAAGGCTTCACAGTCACACATCTCCTTGGATAAACTTCAATACACTGACAATATTTTGAAGATAAGAAAATGTAAATCAACAATACAAAATAACAAAATCCCTTCATGGAAGATCAGGTTATTGTCTTTCTTTAATGCTAAACCAGTTTTCTGTAATTCTGAAAAGTTTAAAAACTCTTACCAGCCAGTATATTGTGGACAGGTGTGGCGATGTTGATGTCCTGTAGGTGCTCCAGGGTCTCAGTGTGGAAGAGGCGCAGAGTAGAACCAGAACTGAAGGCGATCCAGATGCCAACACCAGCTACAACCATGTGGGACACCACCATGCCCTCCTCCTGGTGAGCCTCCAGCTGCCTCTGGGATGGAGGACATGGGAGTTAGACTGCACCATCTACACACTAACAGCACATGAACACTGAATCGAGGTGTCTGTGTAGGTTCACATTGCCCAGGTCATCTCATTGTTCTTCTTGGTGTTCACCTGGACTGGGTTTGAAACCTGGACTCAAAATGGCCAGATTATAGAGACAAATTCCTGCCAAACAGCTGAATCTGAGTTTAAGGATGGAGCTCCTGAAGGGCCACTGAAGAGAATTGTTTTTGGTTGGCAAAATATAAGATCAACAGTATTTTTCAGGAATATTCCACCTTCAAATGATGTGCAGAGTGCATGAATAGAGTGTCTGTCACCACTTCACTGCTACTGCACTGCTTTCAAATTGCATCTTTTCTTCTTTTCTCTCTTATTTGTCCAGGCTCCATTTGCAAAACATTGACAAAATGGAAAAACTGAACACCACTTAACTTCCTGTTGAGAGAGTAAATCTGAGTGAGAAGGCTATTTGAAAATCATATGATACCAATATATCTGGAAAAAGTCTTTCCTGGTCTGTTTACGCAGGAATAGTCCACACATTGTCAGTGGTTATGGATCCTGTTATTATGATTTCCCAACAGAATGATGAGACACCAATCCTACAATAGATACCGTATGTAGCAGGAAATACCATACATTTATTTAACCAAATGAAAAGAAAGTATTCTGGGCCTCAACAACCTCTTCAACAATGGTTCCTAATATTTCTACTGTATTCTTTTAAATTTCTTTTCCTGCCGAGGCGTATAAACTGGGTATTCCTCCATCGCCATGAATTACATATCACCACACATTGCTTCACATGTAGGAGGAGCTATATTTGTCTAAGGAGAGTCCCTTCACAACTGTGTCAGTGCAATACTTGCTACTTTAGTATCAGGATAAAGCAACAAAATATATAAAGACAACCCTACATTTTGACTTTTCACATTTAAACTTTTGTAATCAATAATCTTTCTGTATCTGAGGAAGTATTTATAAAATATTTAGACAACATCTCTATATTTCTTCCCGTTTGTTGCAGCCTTTCTGTCCTAGTTCACATACAGTTGACGCGCTTGGCTGAGTCCTGACGGAGGCCAAGAGGGTGAGATGGGCAGGTGGTCTAACATAATGAGCTTAATGCGGTTAAACTGATTATGAGTGACTACTTGTCAGAGGAACGTTGCTATTTCGGGACTCACGGCAGGTGCTTCCATTCCCTATTCCAGTCCCAGAGTGCACGCAGAGAATACCAGTCATATGACAGGATACACCAAAAGGAAGGTGCTGAGATGAAATGAGGCACCCTAATCTACTACAACTCCTTTACACTTACACAGATCACATTCTGAACTTGGATACGTTTATCATACAATAAGAACAGAAATCAACCTATTTCTGCATTGTGCTGTAGCTGTTCATTCTGAGTGTCCCTTCAAGTGTTTTATTATGTTTCTATAAACATAAATCACATCTACCACCCACACACATTCTGTTCACCACAAATTGAAGCAAACAAAATGACCTCTCAAAACTGCAGGCTTTCTTTTTTGCTTATTTTCTCCCTTTAGAGATTACCCCAAGGAAGAGGGAAGGATGAGGAACCATGTGAACTTGTTTTCCACTCCAGATTATTACCTGTGTAATTGTCACAGACAGACTGAAAACTGTACGTAGGTAAGAGGATGTGAATGCAGTGACTTGCATATGATGGACTAATGGGCCAGTGTTATTATGATGTAATATATTGTATGTATTAGAGTTTACTTACCTCCACAGAATGTGTGTGGGTGCTGATGATGAAAACCTGTCCACCCGAGGAGGCCCAGAGGTGCTCCTCCACAGCTAGCATCGCCTTGACGGGAAGGACTCCTAGCTTTAGCACATTGGGCCTGTCAGAGCTCCACAGACCATCTACCATGACAAAAATAAAACTGACAACTCAGTCCTAAAATGAAATAGACTTATGATTCAATTCATACAACAAAATATGCATCTAAATGAATTAATTTAGAGGAAGAAGTGTTCTCCTTCTAAAATGAGACATTTCTTTTGTACAATGTTAGTCCTGACAAATTTCCTCTGTAAAGGTCATGTGCATTTATATCTTCACAAACACCATTAGAGAGGCCATTGATGGTTTTCACAGCTTCACGATGAATATAGATGGGCTGAGAGGCATTAGTCAGAGCTGAGCTCTATCCCACACATGCCTCCTACACACTGTTCAACATGTGCCTGGACGCCTCCAGTGCCAGTTCTACTGCAATGAAAAACCCCATGCAGCGACGTTATAAATATCAGTGTTCATATTACTTTCTGCATCATGTTTACTTAATTTATCCTGGACATCAAGAGGGGAAGAAATGTAAAAGGGCATTCGGACACATGTGAATACCAAAGCAACAAGATGTATGTCAGAATATAAGAGGGACTAACGTAACGGTCATTGTGAGTGCACTGGCACACAAACTTAATAACCTCCACATTCCCTTTGCTAATGTGGGCCAGGAAGTGGATGAGGCCGCACCGATAGTGTTTGTTTAAGAGAAGGCACAAAGGCAGCTATTGAAGAAAGAGGCACCATGCAGTGAGAGATGTTCTTTCAGAGGTGCAGTAATTATTGAGGAAGTGTGGGTAATCTCTCACTGTAGGAGCTAGATGGGATTTGTATTCTGGCAATGCCATGTGTGTATTATTGTAGTAATCGTACTGTGTAGGTATACTCTATGAGCATGAAAAGAAAAATGAAAGAGAGGAGCAGTGTAGAAAAAAAACAACAGGCCTGCCAACTTGCAGCCTTCTGTAGCAGCGAATCAGCCCACATCTTTCACTTAGGTGTCAACTGCAACAAGCCTCTTATCATCACAAATGTGTTTGTGTTTGAGCCGCTCTACCAACTGATTCTACCAACTGGTAGAGCGGGTCGTCCAATGTCCAAAGGGTCGGCGGTTCGAATCCTGGCTCCGACTGTCCACATGCCGACGTGTCCCTGAGCAAGACACTGTACCCCAAGTTGCTCTCAGTGGAGCCAGGCAGCACCTTGCATGGCAGCAGTCGCCCACTGGTGTGTGAATGTGTGTGTGAATGGGTGAATGTGAGGCCAACGTAAAGCGTTTTGAGTACATATGTGTAGAAAAGCGCTATATAAATGCAGTTCATTTACCATTTGTGTGTGGTATGATCTGAAGCAGAGCACTAATACAAGATGGCGGAGGAGAGAGAGCTGGTTTATGTTCTGACTATGTGCTTATGACGTGTGTGACCTTTGCAGAGTCATTTCCTCTCTCTTTCACGGTCTCTCATAGTCACTCAAAGGAAACAGCAAACATGGCAGAATTAGGCTGACTGGCCAGTTTCAGACAGACAACACTGCATCACCAGCAGAGTCACATTTCCATTCTGGATAACTCAGCACTGATCGCTTCAAAGACAAAGCAGTTGTTTTTGAGGTTTTCTTTACTGTGGTGGACTCCTGTGATTAGCTGAGAGCTACAATATTCAGTATTAGTTTCTCCTGGTTCACTCTGCCATGCTTTCTACTTAATTTGAAGCCACTTTAAATGCTAATGAAGGATAGGCAAAGCCAGTCACTGTGACAAGAGTAGATGAGCAGAATTATAACTGGGGATCAGGGAACACTTCCAACCAAACCACGTAGAATGAGTCATCACTTTGGCATCAGGTGTCATGTAGAGGTGACAGCAACCAGGCTGTTGACAGGCAGAAACCATACAAATGACACTCACAAGAATCTAAAGCCAGGATTTCCTTCTGAGAATAAACTTGACACACCAGTGATGATGAACCATGAAAAGCAACAACTGTATGGTGTAACCGTGGCATACACTCTGTGTCAGTGTGTGATAATTAGTGGTGGTGAATACATGGGATTAATGCTCATAAAAATAAAGAGTGATGAGTGCCTGTTCCTTAACAGCTGCACATGCATGTGATATATGTTGCTTCCAGACATACTGTTGCATGACTGAGAAGGGGTGTGAAATAGTTTCTGTCCCCAGGCCATCATCTATATTATTTGTCTTTGTTGCTGTGTTTCTAGCACACAAGCACAACAGACCATCTTAAGAGAAAAGCAGAGTGAGAGAATCTGACTGTTTGATCACTATGAAAGCCAGAGAGAATTGAAACGAAGCACAAAATGTGGAGGACTGTGCCGTGTGGAAATGTGCAGCGCAGCCCAGATCTTTTCCACTCGTGTGTCTATGCTCCTCTGAGAGGGAAGACATTAAATAGGTCACCTCTACCAGATTGGCTTCTCCCAGACAACCAAGAGAATGGTAACACACAGTAGAGGAGACCTTCTGACCCCCAGCTACACAGTGAGCCTCTGACTTACGCAATAATGGCAACACAGTGACTCAGAGAAGAAAAATAGCAGGACCACAAAACAACAACACTTTTGAGCACTCTGTCCTTCAAATGGCCGCTTTTCTTTCAGTGTTGGCAAAAAAGTTCATAAAGGAATATGAATCACAGAGTTTCAGCTGTTAGTAAAGGGAGCCCCACTGACCACTTCAGCCACTGAAACTTTCAGAATGTAATATTACCCGTCAGCAGAAGAATTCATTCATCTTCCAAACCTGCTTTATAAGAATTTCAAATTGTAAAATCTATCAGTGCTCATATTCACACTATGGTTCACTGTGTTAGATTGAGGCTTTAGTCGAGACTAAATATTTAAGCAAACATTCTCAGTTTACACAGTTTCTAAACAAATTCAATTTAGCTCAGCGAATGCATCTTTATTTTGCACAATAACAGTTACTTAACCATATAATTGGCCAAATTGCAGCAATTTTAAACCACTGTCAAACATTACAAAGACAGTATTCTGAGGATAACACAGATGAGGGACACATGCATGAACCCCTTCTTTGTTAAAACACACACCTTGTGATCTGGAGTAGACTGCCACAGAGCCACTGACCAGGCCCACGTATAAACAGTGCTTCTTATAGACCAGGCAGGTGACTGTAGATTTGTCTGGGGTAAAGAAATGCTGCAGACGTACTTTCTTGGACCGCTGGCTGCTCTTATACACGATGATGCTAAAAAAATGAATAAAAGATGAGAATATAGCTCAGATAACACAGTATCCTAATAATGATTGTATTAATCACAAGTAATTACAGTAATAATTAGTAAAAAAAAATAAATAAATAATAAATCATACTTCCGCCATGACATATGCATTATGTCACAAGAGGTAAAAGATCAACAAATTCTGATTTTCTGTTCTGGAGCCTGTATATGAGTTGGGTGGGACTTCAGATCTTTTAAAGGTGTTTTCCTGCACTGTGATTATGTCTAACTGGCACTTGAGACATGTTTGTTACGGCTGAATATGTGGATTATATATACAGTATGTACTTACATTTTCTAAATATACCAGACCACATGTTTGTGGGTACCCTTCGTACCTGCCCTCCTCCATGCCGAGACACACAGTGGGGGTCTCACTTGCTTTCCCTGGTGGCACGTGGCTATTCTCAGAAGTCTTCTCCCCGTTTTCCAGGGTTTGCTCTGCAGGAACATAGGTCATGCAGAGGATACGGGACTCCACGTTGAAACACTCTGTCACCTTTGGGCTGGAGCTCTGCATGGCCACAATAGCTATTTGGCCCATCTGGTTGGTGCAACTCGCAACCTAAAGAAAAATTAAATTACCTGCTTTAGAGATATGTTATTGTCAATGCATCCCTATTTACATACTATAAATCTAACACAGAGCTGAGACTAATAAAAGTACTTAAAATAAGCATATATTAAATTTCTAACAGGGAAAGTCCCAACATTAATGAGGGGAAGTACAACTTCCTGCAAGATTAGTTCAGAATAAAGAGGGAAATGTTTTATGCTGTGACTTAATGACTTGGATATTTATATTTCATGTAAAAGCAAATAAAATATGTTTATTTAAAAATGTCATCTTTGTGTTAAACATGTTTTAGAATGACCTAATATTGAAAATAACCATCCGGAGTGTTGTTTATATCTTTTACAGCCTCAACTCTACATCAGAAGTCATCATTATGGTTGAGAGTCACTGTTTATTTTACATCCAGTGAAAACAGCTTTCTCTATTCATTGTAATGTAAGAGACACACTGACAGAGACACATACGGCTCTTTTTTGAGAGACACAGGCAAAAGATCTCACCCAAACACAACCGTGGCCGACTATAGGAGTATCTGCTGTGCTCTCCGTGTTGATGTGTGGCTCTGGATTATGAACTGCACACTCCACCTGCCACAGAAAAGAAAAACCTGGTCAAGGTATAGATGGAGTTGTGTGTTTGCATCAAGCCATGTGTTGACCCATGGTCCTTTATTAATTGAATAATCTTAACTTTGTCCAATTTAATCTTGTTTAACACCTGTTTGTCTGGGAAAACAAAGTAAAGCCATGCAGCTGCAAAGGTGCACCCTTTTGTCTCTTTCACAGCCACAGTCTATAGCCACGCCTTCCTCGTCTGTCCCTTCAGTTTAAGATTGAACTTGTAGCTGTGGGAGACCCAGGGTTTTACTTTTTACTTTTTTTTTAACCCTAACCCTAATCACCTTTTTTGTCCCCTTTTGATTTGAGTCTGTGAGTATTTGCGTTAAAATAAGTCATTATTTTGCACACAACAGCCTCTGTCCTACTTTCATGGTATGTGTCCCTTGTTCACTCTTATACTTCTGCATTTGGAACCATGACAATAAGTTAATGTTTAATGGTGTTTAATCTCTGTGAAATTTAACAGCAGTTGTTTAATTTCCTTCGTGTGTGAATACTGAAACATAAAGCGAAAATGGTAAGAATTACAGTAGGCAAATAATGAGATATGTTCATTTCACTGCCACTTAATGACTCTGCTGAAGGACATAATACAAGGACCATAAAAGCAACAGAAAAATTGACTGGCCCGTACGGGGATCGAACCCGCGACCTTGGCGTTATTAGCACCACGCTCTAACCAACTGAGCTAACCGGCCATAGGACACTTCTCAGGAGCTATTTTCAGCAGGAATGGAACAGTCATCAGTTGCACACAAGTAGTTCAAGTTGTGGGATCGAAGTCAAAGACAAAAAGCCATATGCATTGCTGTACACAGGATGGAGCCTGGTGATTTACAGTAAAAAAAGGTAGGCTTCTGTAGGTACAAAGTTGCACAATCTGTCTCAAATCTGCAAATGAATGATGCTCATACAGAAAAAGTCCACAAAGACTTAAATGAATGTTGAGTCTCAGTAGTCTTAAATACTAGAAACTTTTTAAATAGAATAGAAAAAATAATATTTTATTATAGAAGAACTTTATTAAAATTGGAACAACAACTAATCTTTATTAAAATTGGAAAAACAACTAATTCTTGGAAAGGATTATAGTGAAAGTGGGTCTTACCTGTGCTACTGGGGTGACACAGGCATTTGTCAATACTTCACAACAGGGAATACAGTTAAGAGCGATTCCAGACATATATGGTGAGAAGTTGGCAGATAAGATAGACTCAATGCACGCACTGCATAGAGCCTGACAGTCATCTTAAGACTTAGTAGACTCTACAGGGATCCAACACACACCCTTGGTATTATTAAGACAAACAACTGAGCTAATCGGCCCAATGTATAACACCAATGATAAAACTTCTTCTTGAATGTGGTTTTTGCAGAATTACTACAGATTATTCATCAGTGAACGTCGTTATAGAGTACCTGTACGATCACCTCATATATCGAGCCTTGGTGTATGTGATTCAATAGAGACAGGCATATGTATGTGTATACCTTCCCAAAATAATGTTTACATAATGAATACTGTTGGAAATATGCTCGATAACACTGCCTGTAACATTAATAGGTGAAAATAGCTACCTTGAACTCTTGTAGTTTGGACATGACCACAGGCATTTGTCGAAGCAACAGAGGGTGTTTCTGTTTTTTGATCTGATTCCCATCATCCTCTGCAAAGAACCAGCCTTGCAGGTTGTCCTCCTCTAAGTACAAAAACAAACACACACAGATATAACTCGACCCAGAAAATGTAAAGTATGTAACAGATCGGAGATTACAGAGATCCCGTTGTTGAACTAGAATTAAGTATCTAGTTATGTGCGTTGTTACCAGGAACAACAACCACTACAAATCAGCGAACAAACAGTGGTGAGTTTGTTAAGCATCAGCTATGAGCTAAGATAAAAGCACCCTGTTACAAACACAGACAATGGTGATTATTGACATGCATGCACATAATCAGAATAAATAAGCAAAGGTAAGATTGTGTAAACTGCAGTCAGACATTGTACAGTACCTAGAGCCAACTTGGCCATTTGCAAGTTACTGATCCATGACTGTTTGATCGCTGGGCTGAGAGTATTGAATACCGCGCTGAAGAAGGTGGGTTTACCCATCCTGTCAACAACAAAAATAAAAAAGGAAAAAAATATGTTTAATAATGTCACATTAACCACAACATACGATACATGCATTTTAGAAAGGAAAAGGTTTTGTCAATCTTGTCTGGCGTGTTGAGTTTCACTCCATTTGTATCTTCATTCATGCTACATTTGAGGCTCCATCGTGTAATATATTACACCTATACATAGTCATGTCCAGTCCAATAGTCCAGTGATTTGTATCTGTCATAACATGGACAACAAAAAGTGCTCTGGTTCAGTTGAATCTCAGATTGATTAAGAGTCTATTGAGTGTTGACTGAAATGGTGTGTTGACAGACATGGGACATGCAAAAGAAATCAATGTCAATTATCCTTTTTAGCACAAGCTTAATCTGATACATCACTGACATCACCGTTTAATGGTGTGTTGTATTTTGTGTGTTTTGCAACTGAGGGATCAGAATAGGAATGATGGAAACACAGATGGGTTTCCAAACATACCCGTGGATAATCTCACCAGCGCAGATGAGGAATGGCGTGAGGAAGTAAGAGAGAGAGAGAGAGAGAGAGGAGAGGGAAACCAATGACAGTTAAGGCTACAGAGACGGAGAATGCGAAAAAGCAAAACTGAGGTGGACCCTTGGGGGACCATGTGCAGACTATAATAGTGTGTTAATTTGTGACATGAGAATTTGTTTTGAGAAACAGCTGCAGCGATGCTTTTGGTTGCAAACATTACTGCACGTTCTGTCCCTTGTGATTCATGCTTCAGATTAGAGCTGGTGGAGAAACTTGCTTATCCTCAAATATAAGTGCACAGCTGTGGGGACTGACTGTAAAGAGCGGAATGAGAGAGCTGGGTGAAAGGGGATAACGGAAGACACTGGATGTGCATAAAATTAGGTTGGGCACTGTTAAATTGTTATGGTTACATTTGGAGGGTGTAAAGGAAATACTTCTATTTATTGCTGTGCAACACAGCGCAAAAAATAAATGTATAGTTATCATCCTTATTAATTATTACATTTTGACTATTGGTTCTGAAATAAAGATGAAAAATTATTTGTGATTTTAAACTATGGTCCCTAGTCAAATCAAGGCTTATTCAACATTTGCTGAACATTGGAATATTTAAGAAATCTTGAGGAAAAACAGTAAAAACTGTGGTTATGTTTAAAATGAAAATATACATTGATATATATTGGTATGACTGTTTTCACTAACCATGAAAAGATATCAAGCTCAAAGGAGAAAAGGATATGTATTTGCCATTATTGTTTTACTGCCAGGGCGTAGTTCTGTTTCAAGAATTAGAGCTACAGTTATTAAAAACACACTTGTCTTGTTTGCCCGGTAGTTGAAGTTGGATCCTACAGCGGTCTGCAGCCCTGATCTCCTCCTCCTTCTTCAGAATCAGCCTCTGCAGTCCCGATACCCAATCCTGGGCCACTATGGGGTTCACATTCTATATGCACAAGGATGAAGGACAAATTTATTAATCTTAGATAAAAGAAGCTGCAAAAATTGAAAAGCCAAAGTTTACTGAAGAGTATGTCAACATCAATACACAACATAAATTCAGCTTCTACTAAGAGTAATTTAGACTGTATCATAATAGTTTCAAGCTTTCATGCATTTTAAATTGAGTAACAATGAAACCTTTTCTTCTGATGTGGGAAAAAAGCACTTCTCAAATTTGTCTTAAGAATGTTTCAACACACAATTCTAAAAATTATAAGGATTAATTTCAGGACACATACACAGTTAAAATGCTGTTTATATGATTTTGGTATTGTGCAAGGCGGAGACTTTCTCTTTCCTACTCCCATCAGTCTCTCTGTCCCTCTCTCCTTGCTTGGGACACATGTCTCTGAAAGCTATTCTGTTTCCACACTTACCCACTCCACTTCTGTCAGACCTACCAGCTCAGCACAAACACAGCCTTACACACTCATGCTGCGCTTTGCAAACAACCTCCATCCTGACAGCACAGCCCCGCCTGTGTATGAGCGTGGCCACATCATATGACACACTAATCAAGACCTGAGGGACCCCAAGTCTCCCCGAGACAAATTGCCCACGTTGGCACATTCCACAGTTTAAAGACTACAGAACAGGTCAGCCTGTATTGAAACCTGAGGATACATGTATTTTTAAAAGCTCTCAACTGCGCTATAGGGACATTTGTCTTTGTCAATGTTTGTTTTGTTTTTTTTTGTCACTGGAGGATAATGTTATTATTATAAATGTATTGAATTTAACTTATGCAAAATCCGTACCTGATAGTTTCCTTTGAGACTGCTGATCATGGTGGATATCTGGTTAACCAGACTGAGATCGTGGATTAGGTTCTGCAGGTCTTGATACAGCTGTCCGGGACCCATGTATAACTTATCTGCAGACACATACAAATGAAAATATTGATATACACAGCTTTTTTGTAACATATATTAATATACATATATATATATATAAAAATTGGTAAATTGAAAACATATTTTAATATTTAAATAATAGCAATAACAATGTTTGATCCGCACTGCTTAAATTAATGTACAATCTGAATATGTCCAAAAGCAAGGCAGATGAAAAAAACAGACCAATCTGATGAGAACAGTTACAAGTGGACACAAAGACAGGGATCAATAAAGTCCAATCATGCATTTCCCACAGGGAAAGGAGTGCTCTGCTTACTTGGCAGTGATTCTCACCCGCCAAGGCTCAAAAGAACACTTTTATCCATTAGCTTTCACAGCCCACACAATATGTTTTGCAGCCCATAAAAGCTGTTATTGATTTAGAGAATATACGATCCCTCCTCTTCAACACTCGATAGCATTTGTATTTTCCTCTTTATCAATTCGCATTGAAAATATCAAATTTAAGAATCCTCCGTGATGTGTTAAGAGCAGTTTCTGTGGCTGGAATCAAAAGGAAACAATGCTGTGCTTTGTGTGTGTACGAAGCAGACTCATCAGAAGTCCAGCAGGACACAAGTCATCGTACATACAATAAATCTACTCATGTAGATAATCATGAACAAACAGGGAAATGCTTGTCCGTTTGCCAAAATGCCAACTGACAAGTTTTTGTTTCAGGTCATTTCCAATTAACAAGTAGATCCATAATAGGAGTTACAATTGTAATGGAACTGTAAACTTTCGCCCTGTGTTTCTTCAATACACTCTGTCATGTGAAACGTGTTAAACAGCCTCAGCTTCTCTGGTACTAAAGTACACCAGGCTTTGTTTGTCTGTACTGCTCTGCTCCTTATCATCTTCTACAATAGTCACAGAATTTGCCTGGTGCTCTAATGCTATGGCAACCCCGCTCTGCCGTCTCCTAAAGGTCTTGCTGAGTGCCCATCCAGGAAATTAATTCCTGTGTAGTAAGCAGGAGCCACTGTGCAGTTGGTGCTGTTGTTTTCTAGAATCTATTTCAATTGTGCTTTAATTGTGAAGTTGCAACAGAGAATTAGTAATCTAAAATCTACATGAACACCCCTACGTACAAGAGCACATACCAGAAACAGCAGAACTGCAGTGACATAACTGTGTAGGATTCATAGATTTTCAAGATCAACGACCTCTTGTTGCATTCCATTCACATTAATGGTTAAATCACCATGTAACAGCCGTCTATCTGCTGAAACCTTTTATTAGACCAAATGAGCAATTCATTATTGGTGTGTGTTATCTACTTTGGTATGTGGAACTAACTGCTCTATTGGTAAAGCTGTACACAATTGTCATGGCTCATCTGTCTCAGTGAAAACTGAGGGTGTATCAGATCAGGGCAGAAATGAGGAAAAAAACATGCCTCTTATCGTGTGTCACGCAAGAGATGAAGGCACACATTTATATTAAGTGGATTAAGAGTTATTATGCAACACAATGCTGTGTTACACTTGAATGCAATGTTTTTCTACGGTCCATTTCCTAAACATGGTGATTTTCACCTTACACAGTTTAACATGGCATGTTGAAGAACTACATGATTCCAATTAATACTGTATCTTTCATTTGAAAATTGCATCACTTTAAAGGAAGATACACAACGTTATTTTTTTCTTCATTTTACAGTGTGAGCTGAAATGTCGTCACACAAATCAAAATCCCAAAAGAATTACAAAAGTCTAAATCATAGATCCAAGAATTAAAATCCTGCCATGAATTTGCACATTTCCTAAAGCAAGACAGGCATTGTATAACTGGTTTTATGTCAGGTCCAACTTTCTGAAAGGCTCTTTGTGTGAGTGCCAAATACCAAGAGTTTCTAACAAAAACAGGCCTGGGAGCATCTTAAGAAACAGGCTAGTCACCCCAGCAATTACACACTTCCTACTAGACGACAATATCACTACAAATTACATACTGACTGGATGTAACAGGAAAATGTATCTTAAAATGGCTTGTCTACATGGTGGTCTGATTACTATGCAGTGTAGAGGAGAGATGGACAAAGCAGAGGTGACATCATATGTTGGAGAGTCTTTTCATTGCCTTCTAGAAGGCTGGTCACTGTGTTGCTTTTGGCTGAGCACAGAGCCTGAGAGACAATTGTTTCCACTTGCTAAAAGTTCCTGAACAATGCACACATTCGTATGCATGTGAACAGATTCCCAAAGAGACACAAGGGAATTAACCTGGTCACGGATTATTTGGACCACTGCAAGGAAAGTTAGCATAGGTCAACATTTTAACTCCAATATTCTACTCTGAAATTATTATGACGCCCACAAGAGTCACATTGTGTCAAAATGATCCTCAACCAAATCTCATTTAAAAAAAAACCCTTGCTACATATGACTATGCAACAATACACTCTAACCACATGGCCTTTCTAAAAGCCTTCAAGTGAACCTGTGTCACGTAGTGCCCTCTGGTCAGACCAGATGTTAACACAGGTCTGTCAGCGCCATCTGTTACAAACACTCTAAATACACTGTTCATTTAGCCCTGTGAAGTATCCCAGGGGAACAGGTAGTGTAGGGAGAGATGGTGTTAAATGCAGAAATAATGAAAAAAGGAGAAGATAATGAAATGTCTAAGGCAATGGAGAATTGAAGAGTGTAAGAATGATTCATGTACAATAGAACAGCGTTTTTCAACCACTGTGCCGCGGCACACTAGTGTGCAGTGAGAGACTGTCAGGTGTGCCGTGAGAAATTATCCAATTTCACCTTATATTCAGGGGTGTCCAATACGTTGATCGCGATCTACCATTCAATGGTGAAAGTATTGTGGGTAGACCGCATGACATTAAAATGTAGCTATCAGCCTATCATCCTGGAGGAAAATGAAATTTGTCACTTGATTGACAGTCGGTCTGACCAATCACTGGAGTCACTGAGCATACGCGCATAACCCCGTGTTATATTGGACCTGGGCGCAGTCACAGATGCGTACGGACCATATACCATATGGCTTGCCATATCCGTGCTGGTGGCTGCTGGTTGGCGTTGGACCTGGGTCCATGCAGGTCTGGTGGAAGTCACCTATAAACCTGTGCCTAATCGTTGTCACTTCCTTTTGATTCTCTGTTTGTGGAAAAACTTAAATAGTCTTACGTCGCTATGTCAACGTAAATGGTCCGACAGTCACAAAAAATCACTCAACATTTTTACAGATTTTACAACTCAGTGATGCATAAGGCACCAGGTTAAAAGGCACACCGTCGATTATTGAAAATGAGAAGCCGTTAAATGAATCGGGTGGATAGCTCAGTCGGTAAGGCACCGGGCTGGTGCGCAGGGGACCCAGGTTGGATTCCCGGGATGAGCGTCCAGTGGATTGTGTCAAGAAGCGCACCTGAACTATTATGTTTTAGTATATATAATATAATAATAAAAGATAATAAAATAGTTGTTTGTGTTTATTTGATTCCTATTCAAGACACTTTGATAAGAATTACTATATTGTTAATATACTGTAGGTGGCTATAGAGTATCATTTTTTAACAATTTTGGTTGGTGGTGTGCCTCAGGATTTTTTTCAATAAGAAAATGTACCGTAGCTCAAAAAAGGTTGAAAAACACTGCAACAGAACCACGAGGACAATCTGCCTCACACTGTCATCTGATTAACAATATCACATAGCAGGGGGTCTAGTTTGACTGCTGGGCAATGTCATACTCACACCCTTCACTCTGATGTTTTGTAAAATGTCTTGAAATGTATTTAGGGCTTTACTGAACACAGTGATCCCCAGTGCTCAAACAAAGTCTCTACATGACATAAAAATGTCAGGATTTGTGAAGAGATAGATAGATGTACTTTATTTAGATAAATGTGAGTCTGTGACACTTGCTTTCAAAATGCTAAAAGGTTGTGTATTAGAGCGGTAGAGAGAAAAACACAATAGTGAGACGAGAAAAGGGGGCTGTAGTAATTCCAGCTCACTACCATTGGCAACTGAGAGAGTAAGCCCTTGACCTCAGCTTGAATACATATAACCTCTGAGCGACCAGGGATAATACAAATCACTCAGCATCTCCGCCATACAGAGTACCATTGCATTGGCTCAAATATACAGTCTAGTCCTAGAATAAAAATGGTAGTGCTGCGACCACAAAATCATACAGTCTCCCTATGCTTCTAGTTTGCCTAATCTGGTCTTTCTAAAGTGGCTGAGCAGCTGCTGCCTGTGACAGAGGAGAACCCAGTGGAAAGACTGAAATCATTGGACCAGGCATCCAGAAAACTGGTGTCGTGCAGAAGGAAAAAAAATACACACTCACTGGCTGAATGGCTTGTGTGTAACAGACACCATTTTAGGGAAGTCATGAAATGTCCAACAAAATAACTCTATTGTTCTACCTGTTTTTTATGGATTCAACTCAAGCAGTGCTCAAGTAATGATGAAGAGAGGCATAGTCACAGACACATGAGCAAAAACTTGCCTGTATTTACCTTGAGTCATACAGTAGATGAAAGCGAACCAGCAGGAAATAAGTGCAGTTTATTAAACAGCAGGTTTGATTCTGGTCCGAGTTTCTTGAAATCCTCATGCTCCTTCTCTTTCATCATACCAAAATGGGCACAATCAGCCTTTCAGTGAGAAACTTTCCCTCGTGTTTATCCCCAGGAAACTGAAATATTGATCATTTACAACAACAATGCGTGGTTCGTACTTGGCTTAGCGTTGATGACCACCTTCTCCCCAGAATGAGGTGCTGGGTAACGGCTGTTGCCGGCCATATCCTCACTGGACCCAAACTCCAGCACTTCCACAAAGTTCAAAGGCACACTCCACTTCAGGAGGAACTTCTGGTCAATCGGGGCGTTACCACTGCCACTCCCACTGCCATCCTGACATCTATGTGAAACAGCATCAAATACAGAAAACCTTCACACACATTGACGGTTACAATCACAAACTCAGTAGATGTGGATTCATGGACCTTTTCATGCTGAACAAGTTAGATTCTGTAATTACATTAATCCACCTTCTACTTTTCTACACTGTTTTACCCTACTGTTTAACATTAAAGCATTTTAACAGATGAGGTTGGACTATTAAATACAACTAAACCAGAACAGAAAAATTCATGTAATGATTAGTTTCCAAAACTGTACAATGATGATGAAAACACAGGATATTGCACTCTAAGACAGGAGACGCTACAAATTATGGAGAGGGTCTGGTTTGTGGGCTGTTTTACCGGATATTGGGCGTGGCACACATGAGCACATCATTAAGTAGGAAGAGACGTCGCTCCTTGGTTTTGATGATTTCACCGCGCTCATTGTAGACCGTCTCCACCATGTCGTCGGAGCGGATCAGGTAGCGGCTGCCATTACTCAGAAGCTACATGATTGGATAAATGAAAGACATTATGTTAATGTAGAAGTTTGGATCACAGCAGTCAGTAAATGAAATAATTCTTAGACACAGGAAAACAAAGTACATTAATTTCTGTAAAACTGTCTCTTATAAAACCTAAAAGGTAGCACTAGCATATAAATTACAGTGTTTTTGTGCTCAGTATATGCCCCTAAATTATACAGCACATATCACCCTCATGTTGAGTCTGGTAGGTTGTCTACTGTGAAATACAAGAGGGTATAATACATAACTATCAAGGTTGACCGTGAGAAATTAAAGGCTGAGAAACAAAAGTGTACTGTCCCACAGATGGTATCCAATAAACACACGTTTCTACACAGATGCCAAAGTAGGAGGCTGTAGATAGGCAAATAATTATACACTAAGCTGGTGTTGTGTGCACATGTTGTGCTAAGCCATGCTCTAAAAATATTTTATTCAGTCAAGATAATGCTTGGTAGAGAATGTGAACCTCGAGTGACCGCCCACACTGAGACAGAGAGAAGTACTATCACATATGCAAAAACAATACAGAATCATCCCAATATCTGCACGTCAACTGAAGTGCAGTATCACAGATGGCAGTGCACACATACTGAGCGGTGGGCAGACCTTGTTGAGGTAGCGTTCGTTCATAGCCTTTGCAATGTGACGGATCTCGCAGCGCTGATCTGCTTCTCTCTTCTTCTCATTGAGCTTCTCAGCCAGTGTCTCTAGTTCAGTCAGGGCCATCTGCAGGGGCAGACGGTCTGCATGACCCACTGGTGTGTTCTTCAGCATGTCCTGGTGAAAATGTGCAAAAAAGCATTACTGTGCAGTCAGTGTATTAATTAACTACAGGAACAATAATTGTGTAGATGCATATTTACCCCTGAATTAATGTAAGAATACTGTTTATTTACAATATATATATATATATATATATATATAAATCTATACAGTAACCTAAATAAATTACATGGATCAATATGCTGACTAACTATACTACTTTGAATTGAAATTCAGTAGACGTTTCAAACTTCTACATAATTTATGTTTTACTCAAAAAAAAGAAAGAAATTCACTTCCTATTTTCAGCCAGAGGTTTTCTACAACAGAGACAGGAAGAGTAAATATTCCAGTATAAATTAAAGTAGGATCAAAAGAGATGTGAGGGAACCATTTCCCTGCTGTACGTTTCTCTTGCTTCCCTTTTGAAGTCAACACTTTGAAAAACAGTGTACCAGTTTGTGTGAACAGTGCTCCCTCTCCTGGTGAATCCATAAACCACACTTTGCTTGCATGCGATGGTTTAATGAAATTTATTAATTTGAATTTGGAATACCTGCAAGAGCAGAATGAACTGAGGGAATCTCTGGATGGGTTTCATCATGAGGCCATACAATGTTATGCGGTCACTGCTTGTCTCCTGACGATGCTGGAGATGAAAAATGGTCAATGAAATTTTGTTTCATAGTTAGGACATGTCTAAAAAGGTACATTTTAAGAAGATGCAGGGAATAGAAATGTAGACCTACTTTCTGTTATCAGACAGTAATAAGACTGTTGGATAGTGATATATTTTTCATTCACATCCACCTTTACAATGACATAATTGCTGCTAGAAAAGCTCAGAACATCATTTTAATCTGCACTAATTCAGTTTCAACAAATTCACTACTTTGACATGCATGTGATGGATCTACACTAAATTTGTTTCCAGCTGCATTTTTAGCTTGTTTTGCTGACATAATATAGTTTTTCTCTGTGTTGTTAGATAAAGAAGAGTACTGAAGAATGTGTGGCCATCAGTGAAGAAGAACCATTATGAATGTGTAGTTGGAATTGGACATATGTTGTCTGTCATTCTGACTCATGCTTGATTGCATCACAATCTGTCCTTTATTGAATAACCTTAAGTTCACACTCTCATGAGATTATTCATTCATGATCCACTGTCACCACTGACCTTCAGGAATTCTAGGAAACCAGGTTTGGAGGTGCAGGTCTTTCTCACCATTGCCATTGCAGTGCTAAAGTTGTTCACATACTCGCTGTAGGCATCCAGTACCATGGACTTCGAGAACTGTGAAGTACACATATGTATTACATTAAAAAGGAAGTCTCATGAAGTTGGTGAGAAAGTCTTTTTTATTTTATCATGAGATGACAGCATGGGATGTGAAGAGGTCAGAGAGGGCAGTGGCCAGACTTCATCTGCCCAATGTCTCCTGTGCATCTCCCAAACTCTGTATAATGCTAGAGGTCACCGGATTTTGTACAAAAACACCCAGCAGGAAGTAGTCCTTAGAAATGAGGTCTTTTGTTTTGAACATCCTTGTATACGAGTTGCTAGGCAGCTAAAGACAAAAGTAAGAGGGTGGAGTATAGGGCTAAAACTTGGGGCTGTGGAGCTGTTTTCATTGGCTTACTGATCAGGATGAATACATGAATTACTTGTTTTGAACTAAAATAAAGTAGAAGTGCTCACTGAAAGAATTTATACATGTTGATTTCGACAAAGCCTTGTGAAATGCAGAGGAGAGGTGTGAGCTGTTAAGAGGTGTCAAATGTAACAAGATTAAAATGATGTGAAAATACCAGATTAAAGGATAAGACACAAAAGATGTGAAAGTCACGAGAGGAAAACAGATGAAAAGATGCAGACCATAAAGGAAACAATGTCACCAAAAACTATTTGACAGTCTCAACAAGACAAACAGGATGTAAAATGTGATGGTTGTCGTGATATATTTTCCTCCAGAGGTACAGAGAAGACAACAGAAATGTCTTGAAAAAGTGAGGGAACCTATGCTCTGTGTAACGAGGCAGGAGAGTGTAATGTTGGATGTAATGTAAGCATTTACAATCAGTGCAACTGGATCTTGTGTGTTTATAATAAAAGTTGTAATAAAGAGGCATGCTCACCGATGCCACAAAGACATCACCGATCATCTCTAGGCCGTCCCACTCGGCCACTCGGCTGGCTAGGGCGATCTGGAACAGGAAGTGACACTGCAGGATCTCTCGCACGCGGTAGAAGGTCATCTTTAGCTTCCTGTCACTCAGCAGCCTTGGCTCAATCTGCGACAGGGGCTTTTCATATTGCTGAAGGAGCAGATCATTTTAACTGCAGTAAGAAAATATTCAAAGTAGCAACAACAATCACGTTACTTCTGCCCTCTGTGCACACCTCCAGTATCCTCTTCAGTGCGTCAAGATAGTTCTTTTCACTCTCCAATATGGAGCCAAGTATGCATCGTCTCACAAGCTGAAGAAGCATTAGAACATTTGTTTAAGTCAACTGACTGGTTACATTCTGCGTGTAATTGGGGATTTCAGTCATAGGTACGTGTTCCTTACCTGTTGCTGTGAAAGTCCCTCTGGAGGTGGACACAAAACTGGTTCAACATTAAAACAGTCCACCTCGATAAAAAGCTCAGACTCCTCATCCTCAAAACAGGCCGACTTCCTCTCTAGGAGATGAAGGACAAAGTTTAAATAGAAAAACGCTAACATACGTTACAAATATACTGTACTGTCACTGTTTTAGCAATAACTCAAACAAGTTATGTTATGTAAAATGCATTTTACATACCGTATTTTCTGCACTATATGGCGCACCGCACTATATTGCACTCAATTCCGTGGTTTATTTCTGTACTTAAGCCATACATAAGGCGCATCGTCTTATTGGACGCATCTGGGACGCGAGTTCCATTGTCCAGGAAAGAGCGCCAATTGCCCCTCATTCATTCGTGGACCGATCAGGGTCAGCGCACCAAAATGCCTCTCGGAACACGCCAAATACAGCTGTCTCCGTAGCTGTCATCCTTCGGTGACAGCGGTACTGTCAGTACGGAGCGGCTCGTCAAATCTGCGGAGCAATGGAGATCGCGGAACTTGTGAGCAATGGATCAGTTGTTTGTCACTGTTCGGAGAGTGCTGGTCTGGTTCGTGCAGTGACAAACAACTGATCCATTCCTCACAAGTTCTGCAATCTCCATCGTTCCGCAGAGGAGCGGCTTGTCAGCTTGTTCGGCGCTCTTGTTGAGTTGTTAAGAGCGCGCTGTCCTGGGTCTGTCTGCCACAGCGGCGTCAGTTACTTTTGATTCTCTATTGACGCTTCACAGAAAAACGTTGTAAATCTTCTTAAGTCCCGATATCAGCGGGAAATGGTCCGATAGTCAAGCAGCGCGTTTACTAAAATCTCACAACAACACTTACAGATTTTGGAACTCGGTGCACACACAAGGCGCACCTGGTTAAAAGGTGCACTCTCGATTTTTGAGAAAATTGCAGTCTTTTAAGTGCCTTATAGTCGTGAAAATACGGTACTCGGGAACAGGGACAGCTGCTGATGGAGGCAAATTTGCTTTTCAAAGTTCACTCACCGTGGCAGAATGACTTGGTTTTGATGAAAGAACGTCCCTTTTTTACTGCAGCTTTGGTTTTCTCAAGCCCATCTTTGGTCCCTTCTTTGGCTGCCTTCACCAGCTTTTGCATCTTAAATAAATCAGAATCCAATATTTAATATAAAAGGTGAACCCATGTAATATTATTTTCTTTCTAAGGCCAGGTTTCTATTAATCTATGACATAAAAGCTACAAATGAGCTAAGCAGAATACCAGCAGTGTTAGAGTATGGAGAGGATGGAGAAAAACATCAGACCATGGGATATGGTTTCATAGAGTAGAAGCAACAGAAACTGGGACATCAGTTAAATCACCTGTTTCTATGTTGAAATTTACTCTAAATCTGACAAATCTGATAAAAAATTATATAAAGTTTAAACAAGTTTATACAATTTTAAAATCATCTTAAATAAAACGTGCCTGTCAGCATAAAGTCACTGGTGTCTCAGTTCACTGTACAATGGAACAATGTTATTTAGGAATACACCCTAAAATATTTTAATGGACAAACGCATGAAGAGTCATGTCAGTGCAGCAGACAGAGAGACAAATGAATTATATGCAAACCCATCACCAGTCCCACCACCTCCAGTAGAGTCATTCACACCAGAACGAGATGCAGGGAACCAAGTCAGTGGCAGATGTCCAGAGTAAAGTTAGCTAGACTGAGAGTAGAGGCTTCGGACTACTTAGTCTAGCACAGGGAGAGGAGGTGAGCCTCAGGTAGTTTACCTTCTGCTCGTGTTTCTGTTTTAGCTGCTGTAGCTCTACCGTCCCCACTGTATTTGCCATTAGATCTTTCATCTTTTTCTCATAGTGTTCTTTCAAGTGTGTCAGATCTTGAGAGAGCTAAACAGAAGCAAAGCAAGCATTATTGGTTTTGGTTTTGAAGTGAGCTTGCACCTTAGACCTTCAGAAAACCAATTGTGACCTCAGAATATTTGTCGCTAATAATAACTAACTCTTCTAGATAAAATGTTTGATTTGATTGAGCCAATTTCACTTTGCATAGAGGTGAGAAATGTTTAACTTCTTATTGTGTTCATTTCTATGCATCCTTTTAACAGCCACTGAAGTATGCACTTAACAACATGTTGGCACTTAAATTAATAAGAAGTGATACAATAAATATCTCACCAGTGTCAGATAATAGTATTCATCTCATTTAAAAACATCTTTTTTACTGTCAAGGTCTTTTAGATTTCTGTAACTTTTACCTCTATTCCAACTACCGGTAATTGAACTATAGTTTTTTCCTGTTTGAAGGCATGTAAAGTAATGCAATCAGGGGCAGTTTTGTCCTGATATTTTCAAGGCACTGGGGATTGGGTTACATTTCTTAAAGGCATTTTTCCTAGGCAGTCATTATTGTATTGAAAACAAAGTAAAGCTGAATTCTCAAAACTGCAAGACAAACTGATTCAGAATGCCACAAGCTACATGAGAGCCATATAGTACCTCCTTAGACATGTCTGACCTAAACTGTAAATCATATGGTTAAAATTAAGCACTATGATGCTGCAAGTTTCACTGTGTTTTTAAAATGCTTCTTATCAAAGGATGCCTGTGTTAAGTGGAATAGGAGAAATATTTTAAAGGTTTAAGACAAATGAAATCCATTTTTCTTCGCTCACAGATGCCTTAACCACACTCACAGACATATAGAGTTACTGGCCCAGGGTTGGCTGTTGGCTGTAATGCAGACATTGCAGGAGACTGCGACATGTACGTACATGGGTCTTCCTCTGGGGAGGCTTCCCCCTCATGAAAGCATGGGGCAGGCCGTTCTCAGATCGACCCTCCCCATCGCTGGCCTCGTCGTAGCTTTCAAACTCACTGGAGCTCCAGCCATTATCAATGGAGTTGTTGCAGCCACCCTCCTCACCAAACTCCACATCGTCATAAATCATCTCATCTGGGTCTGTTCATAGAGACAGAACAGACACTCAACATTATAAGTGTAGCAGAAAGCACATGTTAAACTGCACAATGTGCTTAAATAATTTCTATTGTATTTACTTAACATTATATGTTTTAGTTATAATCGTTGTAGCATATCATTACTGTACAGCAGGGGTGTCAAACATGCAGCCCGGGGGCCAAATGCAGCCCGCCAAAGGTTCCAATCTGGCCCGTGGGATGAATTTGTGTTCAATGGACAGACTGGGAAAAACATTTCCATAATGACCTATTTTTTTTCTCTGTGGAAATGTAAATCTTTGAAAGTAATTTTCCATTTTTTGTTGTAAAACTAAGTATAATTTCACAAATACAAAACATAAATAGTCTGAACAAATATAAACAACCCCAAATGCCTGAGGAGAATTAAGCGTAATTTTAACAACATTCTACTTTTTATTGAATGTTTTGTTTATTTGTAGATCCACTGTGATCTGTCAGGTGTAATGTACATTTTCAAATGATAACTGTTAAAATGACACATATTTTTTTCTCAATAATGTTGAGGTTTTTAATGTTATTCATTGTTTTAAAGGACAGTTTGTAGACGTAAACATTTTCATCATGTGAGGACAGTTTGGAGTTGATTATATGTAATATGGAGATATACGTAAGTATGATATATGGGGATATATGTATGATATATGTAATATGGAAATTATTCATATGTAATTCTGTTATTATTGGACTGGTCCGGCCCACATCAGACCTAATGTGGCCGAATTTGGCCCCTGAACTAAAATGATTTTGACACTCCTGCTGTACAGACTAAAAAGATCACTTCAATCCTGACTGCAAAAAACGCCCAAAGAAAGTAAAAGCAAAAGCAAATGAGTAAACTTAAGGCGAATGAAAAACTAAAATACCCTACTGAAGGAAAGGGATGAAAGGTGAAGTTTACAAACCTGTGTTGGAGTCAGAGTTCTCTCTCGGCACATCATCGTAAATCACCTCATCTGGGTCTGCACCACAGAACAGATTTTGATAATCGCGAATGCATAATAACTCACATCAAAAGCCAAGGCTGTTCACACTGCAAACAGGATGTAAAGTGTCGGGGATCTAAAAGAAAGGCAAACAGTGGGGCCCGCTTCCTCAAAAGAATAGGGAAGGAAGTGTCTGGGAATTCAGATGTGTTAAAAAAGAAGATAAGGAATGCACTGAAGCAATTACTGAAAGCTGATCCAAACCAAAAATGCTTGCATGACTGTTATATATTTATAAATTGCTGCTTACTTTCCATCCATGCTGTGTTGGCAGGATCTGACGCCCATTTAGCCAAAGCATCCTCTTCTCTGATGGGTGGATACTCTTCACTAAAAACACTTGAAGAATTTGAAACAAAGAAAATGACAACTCAACTGATATAATGATTTCTGTGTATTTTAAATTAGGTAACATTAATTACCCCAGGCAACCAGAATTAATATTTCAATGTGGGTCAGACGTAACAGACCCGACTGGAAGTATATACTAACTCTAAGTGGGGAGTGCAATGTCTGCTATACTCATACTGTGGAATCACAACATGACAGACTCTAGTATAAAATGACACAAACCTGTCAACAGAAGCACCTCCACTCCCGACCACTGTGACTGTCAACAGAGAAAACAGTATAAAATTAAAATCTGCAAAAACAACAACATTCTAAAGATTTGAATACTGGTGACCATCCTTATGGCCTGTGTAAGTTAATTTGTGAGAAAAACATATATTTTGATTGAAAAGGAATAGAAATGTCCACAGAACAGCAAGTGAGGAAACCAAAAAAAAAAACAAAAAAAAAACTGAAACTCTTTTGTATTCCACCAGATGTCACCAATAGCTCCAAACACCATAGATGGCTGCTGATTGACTCAACCTGAATATTTTTTCTCTTACAATTTTGACCTTAGTCTTGTGGCCACTAAATTTTCATGATAAGATAAACCTTGGGTTTTCCTTGGAGTACGTCCCAGCAAAACTATTTTAGCATGCCCTTGTGGGGAGAGCCATGGCCGAAATTAAGCGATGTTCATCATCACTGATCACATCTACGAGTTTTCAAACTTTCCCAAAAAACTACTTGGTGAAACAAACTTTGCTTGAAGCCTGGGTAAGATAATTACAGCATAATTAAACTAAACAGCGTGCCAGGCCAAACCCTTGGACGCTTGGAATTTAGGGAAACCGGAAAATCCTCACAGCCAACGTATATCTTTGGGGAGGGCTAAATTTAGTCTCTACTTCCTTGTGGAAAGGCTTTAGAAAAAACAGGGGAGAAAACTAGAGGCAGGATGCAATAACTGAGGCAGTATTCCAGTATCAAAGCCTCGTCTGTGTCACTAGGATTGTGTGTACTGATAAAGAAGAGAGTCACTGGAGGAAGCAAATGAAAGGTTATGAACACCACATTAGAACATATCTTTTCAGGAGTTTTCTACAATTGCAGGCTCTACTTTACCATCCTCATCCATGGAGAGGTGTCGAATAATGACGGGTGTGGTGTAAGCTGGTGTGATGAGTGGGACACCAGAGGGGGTTGCATAACCACATGGCACTGGGACTGAGTATCCTGAAGTAACGCCACCAGGGTTGATATCCTGGACCTCGCGCTCCTTTGGCTCCACTGGTGAGGAAGTCGAAGAGGATAAGCCATGTTGCTGCTCCAGCTGCTGTAGTTGGAGGGGAGTGATATCAATCACAGAGTAGGGGTTGACTTTTCCCTGGGAGGAGGCTGTCTGGGGTACGGCCTCGCTAGATATGTCCTGGCCATCACTGCCTGCGGATATTAAAGAAAGATATATAGATTTAATTTGAGAGAACAACATGCATGATCCACTAACAGTCAGTCAGCGGATAAATGTGATACCAAGACCTATATTCCTGTAGTAAAAATACAATATTAGGCACAACATTTTGTTTACTTATTGAAAACATTTGAGTCATTTTTGAGTACATGTTCAAAACTTTTCAGAAAAAGATGAAGAGATAAAATTAGATAGCACTGTCTTCTTCTTCTTTCGGCTTTTCCCTTCATGGGTCTCCACAGCGAATCACTGTCCTCCCTCTAACCCTGTCCTCTGTATCCTCTACTCTCACACCAACTACCTTCATATCCTCTTTCACTACGTCCATAAACCTCC
>JAPTHA010000016.1:10758410-10777292 GCA_029814585.1 Gymnapogon annona | reverse complement strand
GCATAGGGGATAGTGGGTTCGATCCCCGGTAAGAGTGTCCTGGGGGTTGTGTCAGGAAGGGCATCCGGCGTAAAAACTCCTGCCAAATCAAATAAGCAAGCTGGATTCGCTGTGGTAACCCCTGAAGGGAAAAAGCTGAAAGAAATCGTCGTCGTTGTCGTTGACTGTTTATTGGAATTACAAAAGGGTAAAGTTGAAGATTGAAAACAACTGAATACCTTCAATATCCTGCGGTTTCTGTAAATGTCAGTGTTTATTTTGTGTGTATTCGGTTCACAGCTGATGTCACTGGTTGTGTCAAAGCAAAAGGTGGTGCACTAACACAAAACCGGTGGACTGCAAAGACGCCCCCCCCATCTAAAATAACACTCATTTATAAATGATGAAACATTAACCCTTTCATTCATAGTGGTCACTGCAGTGGACAGCACTTGCTTTCTCTTATATGAATGAGTATTATTATTAAGTAGTTTATCATAAGCCATTCACGAAAGGCTTACTGAAAGCACCAATAGGAAGAGCACACTTTAATCCTAAAATTAGCTTCCTGATGCTTTACCTGACCACCCTGATGCTTTAAAGTAAATACTAATGTTTGTGATGTCCCAACAGTGGATAGAAAATCGCTGTGCGTTTAAACAGCGCTTGCCTTTCTCAGCATTTCTGTGAAGTTTTTTTTTTTATTTTTATCTCAGATCAAACTTCAAGAAAGTTTTGAAGGTGTAGAAACAACAGAGATATATTTAGAAGCAGATGAATGTATTCAGCATGAATACATTCAATAACACACACATACACTCAGACACCAAGACACAAACAAGTCGCGCTGTGCCAACGAGGCTGATTAACGTGAGGCACAAAGGCAGTGATTCAACCACTCTATCTCTGTTAGGACTTCTCTATCTATCAAGACTGGCTTGTATGCTAACACGGGGGTGGACTGGGGGGGAATTTGAGTGACAAGTCGTTAAGAGTCTTTCTCCCCAATTGGATTTATCACTGTAACGGAAATGCAGCAGTTTGTTGTGCGGCAGGCTTTTAAGGATATGTAAATGATGTGGAGGGAGGGTGAGGATGATGGATAGTCGACTCCATTATTGGCACTGGAGTACGTGTTGTCCTCAGAAACAATACAGAAATAAATGCAGAGTTAAAAAAAAAACAAAGATAACACACACCGGTCCGGCTGAATTATTACTCAGCCTTACATAACCTTCCCAGTATGGCTGATGGAGTTTTTAAAGTGTCTCCAGCTTTTCTATTTTTTTCCCCTTTTTTTTCCCACTGAAAGCAAAAACACTGCAACGCACCAAATGCCACCAGCTGATCTATTCCTTTCAGTGGCAGCTTCTCTTGATCTGTGGATCAAAGGTGTTGGGTCTCTCGTATTGCCTCAGATACTGTCCTTATGTTCTTGAAAGTCAGACAGTGTGTGTGTGTGTGTGTGTGTGTGTGTGTGTGTGTGTGTTGAGGTAATGGCTGAAGCTATCTGTGATGAAACCCTTCCCTGGTCTTGCTCCTGGAAGGAGCATCTGCACGTCACCTGTTAGGAGGTAGGTTGGCGCTGGGGTCAGAAGCACACGCGTGACGAAAAGAATACGCAAGAAATAGCTCATGGTCGTGAGCAGATCGCCAAATGGATCTGTGAAAATGCGTTTGTTAACCCCGCAAACGTAATAAAAATTTGCGGTTTATAACATAATAATCCCACCAAGGTAACAACTTTCTCACAAACGTAACACCGAATTTATTACATTTATTGGATGACAAAAATCATTACCTTCCAAAATTGTAAAACTTCCCACAAATGTTTGAAATTAGTATTAAATCACACACATTTATGCCAAGGAATACATGGATATTCGTACATTTTTCTTTTTCTTCCTATTTATTGTCATCCTTTGGATACTTGCCTCTTTAGAAAGATCCACTGTTGCATTTCCACCACATGGTTCTAGTTCCACATGTACAAGTGGAGGAAAGAGCTGATTAAACCTGGACGATATTTTTCCATATTGTAACATGACATTAGGTGTAACTCAACTGGGAGCACTATGGGTGGAAACAAGCTCCACAAAACTCACAAATAAAATCTAAAAATATATAGAATTATTTGATGTTCATAATAAGAAGTATGAGCACCCTTGGAAGGTGAAGATGTTTACCATCTCACAAATGTATTGAATTTCTGCTAATACATTTAGACTGCTGTTACGTTTGTGGGATTATGATGTTATAAGCTGCAAATTTTTTGTGATGTTTGTGGGGTTAACAGCTTTTCGTGACACGTCGGGAGGCTGGATGAGGGAGGTTAGAAAAGACACAAAGAAATCTCGTGGTGGCAGGGCGTCGCCCAAGAAAGAACGCGCAGTTGACGGTGGAAACTGGCACCGACGTTCACGCTGGGCCTTTCAGAACTGTATGCCTTATCCACATGTCTATTATCTACATGTCTTCATTTACACTGAGGACTGTGGTTAGTCCCAGGCAGTGGGTTTACCTGGGGGTTGCTGGGAAGTCCGATCAATGTTGCAGGAAGAGGGGAGGCAGAACTGGATCCCTGAAAACAAGGGAGTGGGGTGGATGTTCAGAAGAGCGGGCACGTCTGCCCAGAGATACACACAATCTAGGAACATTACACATGGCACACGCCACCAGAGTGTGTCCAGGCAGCCACTCACAGCGTAGAATCTGATTTTATTATTATTATTTTTCTCTGATATTTATAAAGTTTTCAGTCAGATGTTCAAGCCATGACTCTGTACGTCAACATGAACACATATTTCATCTAGCAAGGGTGTGTAAACTATGCCCCCACCCCAAACACACACACAGGCACACACCTTCCCCCACCCCCTCCTCCCATCCACCCACTGACCCCCCCACAGAGGAGTAATATACAGTTCTATAAAGATGTCCCGGAAATATATTTTTTTTACAGAAAAATATAAATATGTGGAAGTACTTAGAGGATTGATTGATTGATTGATGGAAGGAGGTTGATCCTCATATTGGATCTTTTCAAATCAGCAATGATAAAGCAGTTACACAAAGGACACTACCCATTATGCCCCTAAAACATACGAGTTAGCACTTACACTCCTGTACAGTAACTTCATATACACAGCATTAAGATTCTTGTAATACTTGCACAGCTTTTCATTAATATTACAGTAAATATGGTGTTGAGATAAACATGAGGAAAGTTTACATATTATTTTCTACTGCTGTTCTTAACAGGATTTTCAGAGTGACTCGCTTGTTATTACATAATTTAACTGAAAAAAGTGCCTGTAATGTTGAATACTGCATCTTGCAGCGGAAATAACTAATCTAATCACAGGTTACAGGTTAAATAATGTGGTTTTTGAACAGTGCAGATTAAAAATTAAATGTGGACCAGGCTGGTGGTAAAATGAACAAAATGAATAAAACAATACAAACTTAATTAACTCTCTACTGCCATGAATAGCTTTCAGACCCAACCAATTTAGCCAACTTTCCCAGAGCGCTCTGCGCATTTTCAATTGGACACAAAACAGAGACCTTTTGTGGCAGCTCACTGATGTTCTGCTGAAAGATTCATTTTGTTCCACTGCACTTTATTAGAGCACAGACGTCAGTGGGCAATTCCATATAGAGCCCATTAATTGGACAGATAGCACAGATATATCTTGTGATTCGCCTGGCTTTTTAGCTGTTCATTGCTGGTAACAGAATTGTGCGTCTGGGTGATATGAGGGCTCCTTTCTTTGCACTGAATATCAAACTGAAACTATGAATATATGCAAATACTTACAGTGAGGCACTGTATATGAAATGCACAAAATATTGAGGCCGTCAGTCATGCGCTTTAACACCATCATTTTCATCATTCAGTGATACACATATTAATCTCTCCGACTCCAGTGACACACATAATTGATCTCCTCTTTTCAGAATAGAAGATATTTCAACATGTTATTACACTTGTCATTGTCCCAGTGTTATTACATTCTCAGTCTTTGATTCCTGAGCATAAAGATGATATCTTACAGTAAAAAAGACAATATCACCCCTCGACAAGGCCTGTTATTACTATAGACAAATCATCACATAATCAGGATTTATTACATTTTCTAACAAAGTTACATTTATACTACAGCAACACTGTGTGTATGTGCTGAATGTGTGGTTGTACTGAGGTACTCTATGTGTGTGTAGGTAACATGAGGCTGTGTGCACATATAGGCCACAGTCAGCATTTGTACCGTTTTAATTAGATTTGAGTATGAGATGAATGAAATTTGTTTTCTTAAGAAACGATCAATGCAGTATTTCAGCTCTGTCTAATTTTGTGCAAACATCAATCCACAGCATCATTTTCATTTTTTTCTCGATAACTGCTGAGTCCATCAGCTCACAGCTCACATTGTAAACTTCATGTCCTTGGGATTTATAGTTATATGATAACTGCCAAGATTTACTTTACTCCACTCCCACACAAGAGTGACAATAAATAGGGAGCTCCAAAAAGTCGGGGAAAAGCAAAGGTTTCCATTATCACAGCAAAGATTGTCGAGACCTTGAGTACATAAGGCCATCTCGTCTGTAGTCAATTACATGTCTTGAAAATAGTGCCTCCACATGTCTGAGTAAATGTCTTATATCCAATCCATTGGCTGAACAAGAACATTTATGACTTGAGTATCCATTGATTAAAAAAGTTGCGCTGCACTGAAATGAGCAGCACTCTCCTGGAAGATATTTAATATAAGTGGTGACAAAAGTTTCAAAGAAGGTCATAATGGTTCATTAAATGTTTGTGCAACAGGTCCATTAACTTTGCCACCACTGAAGGTTCATCATGTTTTAGAACACAATGCAACACACCAACTGTGTCTGCTGCTACCCGCTGCACTTCCTCTTACTGGAATGGAACCAGTGCAGGTTTGTCTTTGAAAATCCTTACTTTTCAATTCCAATGATCACATGACATTTTCAACTACATGTTGCTCTGCGATACATGGACAGCTACAAACTATGACTTCTGAAGGTTCTGGATACATGAGCTACATTTTGTCTGCTGTGAATGAGGTATAAGCTCACAGAGTGAGAGACACGTATGTAATTTCTGCACTGTTGTATTCATATCTCCCACTCCACAGTTCCACACTGGCGCTTCTGTGGATCACTTCTTCTCTGTGACTCCTTCTCTGCCACCTGTACCACAGAAAGGTCTCCTGACTTGAGGACCTCTGTGGACTTTGACTTTCTTCATCCACCAGACTTGCACTCTCCTGGGATATGGTCAGACATTCGTGGGATTCTACTATGATGTCGTCTGACTCCATGTGTTCCACATCCACTGACTGTACAATCATCTCTTCCACTTCTGTCAATGGTAGGCCTGTATCTGTTGAATTTGGATCGGGGATCTGAGTTCCAAAATCTATTTCCACTGATGAATCAGGAGATACTGAACTAGGAGGGGATATGGTGACAGTGACGAGCGGTACTGGGACGCCACGGGAGGCTACACTTTGAGGCATGTTGGTTTGGTTGTTCTCCACGGCTGGATCCACACAGACTGATTCTGTTTGCTGTGAGGGATCCAAGGGGCACAGTGTGGTAGGGTCCACAGTGGGTAGGGTTGAACTTGGATCTGATTGGTAGAAGGGTGGGTCCTCATTAGACAGCGAATCAACACTCAGGTCAAATGGCTCTGGTTCAGGGTCCATAAACACTGAGTCCAAATCGTCTTGGTCTAGGGAAGTCAGCATTACTAAGTCAAAGTGAACCAGGTCGGCATGGTATATAGCCGTGGTATCAAGTGGCTCTGGAAGTGGTGGCCACTCTGAGTCTTGGGGCTCTGGTTCTATGTTTGATTGCATTTGCACTGAGGTGGAAGCAAAGGCTGACTCTGACGTCTCAGCGAAAGAGTCAGATGGGTAATCCGGAAGAGGGTCAATGGGATCTGGACTTGGGATGCTGTCGGTTGGACTTTGGGGTGAGTCTGGGTCAAGGTACTCTGACACCACAATTGACGGACATGTGTTATATGTCTCCAAATTATTTGGTTTAACAGAATGAAGATCGCCCATGGACTCATCACAAACGGAGACTGGAGCATGATCACTGCACGATAAAGAACTCACTGGGAAGTCTGGGGATTTTAGTTCTGATTGTACTGGGTCTGTTTCACCCCTTTCTTCTAATTCTGAACTAGACGAACACACAGTAGTAGGGTCTTGAGCTTCGGTATCTGATTTCTCCATAACCACAGGGTCCAAAGTCTCTGGATCTGACAAAATGTCATAATCCTGATCCTCTGGAGGTGACACAGTAACGACAGGGACTGGATATGGAAGGTGTACTGGATCTTTTTTCTCAGTTGTTTCAGGGTCATGTGAGGTCACTTCTTTGGGGTGAGATGGTTGAGTATCCGATTGATGGTCCTCATCTCTATCTACATGTATAAGCTGTGGAGTGACTGACACTTCTTGTTTCATGACCATTGACTCCTGAGGGCTCTCAATGGCTGCTTCTGATATAAGTGGTTCTGTATGAGCGAGGACTGGCTTGTTACTGACCATGTCTGATGAACTCTCAACATCCAGGTGTGGGAGGTCTGATTCTGAATCTGGTTTTGTTTTGATGGGTATGGCACTCAGGTCTAATGGCTCTGGTCGAGCTGGTCTGACAGAACTTATTAATATTGGATCCAGAGGCAGAGGAATGGCACTCTCCACATACATTGACTGTGGACTGGCAAGAATGCTGGGATCCATAGACAGCTGCTTTGGCAGACTTTTGCGCGCTGCTTTCTTTTCCTCTGTTTCATCTGGACAGTTGACAGCAGCATCGGCGGTGCTTTGTCGGACCAGGACCTTGCTCCTAGCCTGGGTCCCCACAGACACTGTAGATACACGTGGTTTCTTTTCTCTCGCTCCACCAGTGCCTGTGTCTATACCAGAGGGTCCTTCAGCTCCTGTTGTTGCCCCTGTTCCTGGCCTTGGTCCAGTACCTGTGCCAGTCCCTAAACCTTCTCCTACTCCTACACTTAGACCCAGCCCAGCTCCAGCTGCCATGTGGCCACCTTGGGGAGACCATGTGTTGTAATGCTGCGTAAAAGTATTGAAGTTACTGTTGAAAGCCCGCAGCTCTTTACAGAGGTCCCTCCTCAGTTCAGCCAGCTCTCGACGCATGGCTGACACCTCTTCCTTCCACTGCATGCTGATAGCTGCGGCCAAGGTGGCGGATTCTTTAATACTGGCCTGAATGGCTTTTGGCGACGGTCGTTCTGGGCCAGTAGACCTGGAGGATCTGAAGAGGCTTGGAGAAACAGGAGGTCCAGACAGAGGTTTAGCTGTGGCCCCCATGTTATCTTGTTGGTATAGCCTGTCTCTCCTGATGGGGCAGCCTAGATCATCATGAGCCAAAGGGGCTGTGTCTGCCAAATCCTCATGTACACTGGCCTGGTCGGGTAAACAAGAGTCTTCCTGCACATAATTTCTGTCTGGAAGACAAATGTAAATAAGTAGTTGTAATATGGCCACAGGTGTGAGCAGCTGGAGAGAATGTGCTTTTTATTGCTACAAAGCAGTTACATCAAGTCATGCACTGAATACCATGAGTCAAAATAAGGTAATTGGAGAAATCTCTCAAAATATAGTGCATATTTTATGATTATTGCATCAGTTCAACTGCCTTCATAGGATGAATATACGTTGAGTCATTTTAATCTTCTGTTACATTATTACACTTTAGAGTCATGGTTTGCTGAAAAACACTGCAATACTATGAAAACACTCCCATTTTGACTCATATCTGTTTATAGTTTACACTGCCTTCTCAACCTCAATTTGTTGCATGCATTTTTAACATCTTTTCAATGCACAAAGCCAAAAGTCCTAGTTCCTTTAACACATGACAGAAAATATACATTGTCTTTGATAAATGAGGTGAAAGAAAAATTCTTGCATGCTCCTGAGTTTATCAGTTGAAGATAAAAAAAGAAATGTATTCTTTGTGCAATGAAAAGACGCAAAGATAAGCAAAGCTTCCAAACCTTTTCCCATCAATCAGGAAGTATAGTATGAACCCTATTGAAAATGTGAGGTCCAGTTTGACCCATTGATTCCAAGCACAAATTTTCCAAGTCCAAAATAAAAAATAAAAAAAATTAAAGAGAAAGCAGTGTAAGCAAACATTTCTAGGTATGAAGAATTGATCAAAAGCACATCTCCAGATGGCCACACCTCAAGCCCTCCCTATTCAAGTCCAGCTGATGATTTCAGATCATAAGTGTACTGTGGGAAGAGGCAGAATCCACTTAGACTTCTCATCCAGCCTTTTTCTTCTTTTCTTCGTCTGTTCTTTGCCTGCATGGACGTGTTTCTTCCTTTGCGAATCCAGCCATCACGGGAATAGTTGAAATCACCGGCAGTTTACAATTTAAACCAAGGATCAGAATAACAAATAAATACATGTCAGCTGAGTAGGGATGTGAGATATGTGACTAATCGAAGTGACAGTTCAGTTTCTATCCAGTGACAGACTTACATTATAGCTGTTGACATAACAGTGTGCATCTTGGGAATGGGATTTTAATGTGCATAATTACAAACTTTACAATCATAATTTGTCTCTGGTGAACAATGTGTGGGTGAAGAAGCTCCACTCTGGTGTGTAAACTGAGTTTGCCTGTAAAGAATATTGGATTTGACTATTTCTTTGTCCAGTCGTCAGTGCATTCACAATTGTCACCATATAGCATCATAAAGAAAATGACATGTCCAAAATGTGGCCGAGTGTTATTTCAGACAATTTCCATTTGTGGTTTTCAATAGGGTTCATAGCTTTACTCTCTGATGCATCCAGTGGATGAGCAGATGAAACACCGTATCCAGAATACAGTAGGATGAATGGCACAGCTCACAGGGTTCAGCTACGATAATCATGCGTCCATCAAGAACAATGGCAACATACACGGCAAATCATGCAACGATATGAAGCTCTTTAAATTGTTTGAATTATTATCTTACACCTTAATACTAAATGTAGGATGTTGATGCCGATGTGTAATAAAGCAAACAACAATACCAACATTCAGATGTTAAATACTGTATGGTGCAACAGATTGGATTCGTACCTGTGGTGGATCTGATGGTGGAGGTGACAGTGGAGGAGGTCATAGGTGGGATGCAGTCATCGTCTTGGGAGTATCCAGCCTGGATGGCGCGCAGGTAACTGTGACTCCTGGTCCGGAAGCAGCCGGGCAGGTCTAAGGCTTCCATGGCCTGGGACTCCACCTCGCTGAACACTGACTCGCACACCGACTCAAACTGGCCATTTATTTCTGTCTCACTCACCTGCGAGGAGGAAAAAAAAAAGCCTGAACTTTTTCTGTCTTGATTGTTCAGCAAGTGGGACTATTTCTTTGTTTGTTTTTTTTTGCAAAGACAAAACAATCTGACGTTGTGTTTTCGGTCGTTCCAAATTAAAATAAAAGGCAACAAGGCTGAAATGAGCTTTGACAACACATAATTGGAACGGCAAAAGATAGCCGAGAACGAACACCACAAAATGACTCGTAATGCCACAAAAATGCCGTTATTTGAGAATTGCGAGAAATTGTTCCATCAACACCAGCCGATGACCCCGCGGGCTGGTTCTTTTTTGTTGCAGCTGCTCTTGTTGTGTGTGTGTGTGTGTGCGTAAAACAGACACAAAACACTATCAAGGTCACATGTTAATAGGTGATTATTTTTTGGTTCTGTGTTTCAGGTGTACGACAGATCTTCTCTTTTCTTTTGTACGAGAAGAAATTGTTTGATGGTTATCAGTCCACTCTCCTTTAGCAATATCAAGAATCAAAGATAAACATCGTGCTCTATTTGGATTTGGAATTAGGAGGAGTTTAGTTGAGCTTTTAAGACTCTGAACAAATCAATACACCTCACCTTTAAGGGAGAGATGGATATCACAAATGCTTTGTTGTAGTATAGAAACTATCTGTGATATATGTCACCAGTGTTCATCAAAATTCAAGGTTTGTGGGTTTAAAATACAACACTATATAAGAGATATAAGAGACGTGGGAGGTGTGTTCAAACGTATAAACTGCAATATGTGACTCAGTCAAGTCTGATGTTGAGGAGTTTCTTAAGCAGCCCCCAGCCTGGGACTAATGCTGTGTTCCATAGTGCTGGGAGGTGGCAAGCTTCCCACATCCGACTGGATAAAATGCATTGGACCACCCTTCAGAGACAGACATCCTAGTTGCAAAGTGGGGCCAGATAGAAATATCATGACCTCACCGTGAATTCCAATATAATACACAGTCTGGAAGTTCACAATGGAAAAGAAAAACTTGAGAATGTATTTTTAGCTCATCCGACATTTGCCTCTTCCATCTCGTTTGGGTCTCTAAGAACACTGTACTGTTGACAGTCGAAATGTAAATGGGACTTTTCTAATTGGAAGCGTGTTCCTTACCTGACTCACTTGGCTAACGCAGCTAGCCTGGCTGAGAGTGCTGACGGCCCGCATATAGCTCTGGTTCCTGGAGCGAAACTTGGGAGAGTTGTAGTTGGTAGAAGGATCCAGGGCGAGGCTCGGGTGCATGTCCCTGGCGGCTTGCAAGTGGTAGCTCTGACTGAACGGAGAGAGAGAAGAGACGAGACACTAGTAGGTGGTTTTAACTGGAGCAATGGTATATGGTTTTCTTAAGAAAGACTATTAGTAATGTGACCAATAAAAATACACTTTAACTAGTAGCGTCATGACAAAAACAGTGATGAGCTAACAAGAGAGGGAGGATTTTTTTGACGTTGCTTTTCCCACGGGCGGAGACATTCTCTTCTCTTTCAGCTTCTCTGCAATAGTGCATGGATGTCCAGTATCCTTAAAAGGAATTTTGATTCCTGCAGTGGTGAAACATCCAATCAATGCTTGAAAATGAGGGAAACGCAAATCAGGAGATAGTTAGTGAACTAGCACATCAGAGAAAGAGAGAGAGACATAGAGAGAGAGAGAGAGAGAGAGAGAGGGAGAGGGAGGGAGAGAGAGAGAGAGCAACTCAGTATCAGGCAGGTCAATTAAATGTGCAAACCAAGCAGAGCAAAAAGGGAAGCCCGGAAAAACATGTCCTAAAAAATTGATGAACAACACACAGGAAGAAAAGTCACCTAAAGGTAACTAACTATGAATACTTCGCCAGTCATATCAGGAAGACTAAAGTGAAGCTCCTACTGCCAGATCTATTTTAATGGCAGACAGGGATGAGTAAGCAGTTTCTGGGCTTTTTATAGAGATAAACGCTGGTGTTTGGCAGCAAGGAAAACGCAAGTGTGATTAAAAGTCTCCCGATCCATCTTGTCCTGTTGCAGCAAATAATATCAACATCCTAGAGCAGAAACATCATAAGATTAAATTACAGTGGTAGGTCTGGCTGCCATAAATGGAGGTTACAGTCTGAAAATTGACCTGGGGAGTCTTTTAAAATGTAGTATAAACTGTAGCTTGGTTGTAGATTGAAACACAGATAATAATGGGTTTAAATAGTAAATAGTATATAATATGGTAATAGTTTAATATATTGTATAGAGTCAGTCAAATCACAACTCTCTTCTGCTTAAACGCCTCGTGCTTTGGCTGTACAGTAGCGGCAGACTGGCCCAGGTGACCTCTCATTGACTGGTCTTGAGTGTTTGCTCTGTGAGGGGTCCATATTGAGTATGTCAGCAGGGCAGCGGGCCAGCTGGCTCCAGTGTCTAACCACTGCAACATGGCAGCAAAACAGAGGGAAGGGGAGAGTGGGTGGGGGACGCTGAGCCTGTATTCACCTTAAGTCTGCAGCAAAATTGGTGATGTAGTTACGCATGTCACTGTTGATTTTATCCAGGCGGTAAGAGCTGTGGGGTAGAGAAAAAAAAAAGAGAGTTACTGTGTCCCGTAAGTGGGAGTTGGATGGATGTGACATCACCGGGCACGAGGAGTGATGCACTGAATGTTTGCTTGGGATTTTTCACCAAAATGCTGCAAACATTAGGGTGATACAATATGAGCGATATGGCCTCAGTATAATGAGAGTGAGAGTGGGATAAGAGTTACACTTAGTTTGGCCAGGAGAGGTAATGTCCTTGAAATGAAGTATGTGCAGACACACAAGCAAAGTAATGAGCAGTGTTTAATGAGTTCTGCCACAGAGTAAGTGCCTACACACATGGTCCGCCACCAGGATCTAAAAATTATAGTCTAACAAAGCATTCGGGATGAGATGCTACACACATTAAAACAATTACCCCACATCATAAACCATACATTCTTTCCCTCTGTGGGTAATTAGATCTGGTTAATTGAGCCAAGTGAGAATTTTAAAAATTACCAAACATCCTTCCCTGGGCAATGAGGCTTAGCCAAGTTTCAGCGGACAATATCAGATGAAGGTACACCCTGTCTACTGTGGCCAGTTGAGTGAAAGGAGGCTTTTTTGAGAATGTGTTGGCCTCCCTATCAAATCACGCCAGAGTACATTTCCACTTATGTCACTGACTGGTGCTCATGCACTTCCATCATTAAGACAAGAGATCTCAGTCTTCCTGCTTCCCAGCTGTTGAAGAATGTATTCTTTGACTGGGAAAAAACAAAATCCAGCCTTGACCTTAGATCAGGGGTGCTCAATACGTCGATCGCGATCTACCAGTTGATCGCGAAGGTATTGTGGGTAGATCGTATGGCATTTACAATTTTGCCATCAACCTATCATCGTGAAGTGAATGAAATTTGTCACTTGATTGACAGTCGTCTGACCAATCAATGAGCATGCGCATAACTGCCAGGAATAGCAAGGCAGTGAATAGACCAGTACGGAGCAGACCGTACGTGGCATCGGGTCCACCTGTGCGCGGTGTTGGGTAGATGCCACATAAAAACTGCCCAATTGTTGTCAGTTCCTTTTGATAGTATGTTGGTGTCTCGCAGAAAAACATTGTAAATATTCGTCTTATGTCACTATGTCGGAGGGAAATAGTCCGACAGTCAATCAAGCGGAGCGTTTACTAAAATCACACAACAATATTTTTACATAATTTAGAACTCCGTGCACACATAAGGCACACTTTAAAAGGCGTACCGTCGATTAGTGACAATGACAGGCTTTTAAGTGAACCTTATGGTGGGAAATAAGTAAGTCCCAGTACCGTTCCACCAGGACTGAGGATCATGTTGAAGTGTGCTTGAGGCTGGTGTCAGCAGATACTGATGATTCATCATATGCATTATATTATATAAGTTATTCTTATCATATATAATTATATGATTCATCCCTGGCTGGTTCCATTCAGTGCAAATCACCAGAGTAAGGTAATGACAAAACATTTACATAGTTGCATCGAGCAATATGGGTTCACGCAGTTATAGAAAGTACACTAACATATGTGTACATATAAATAATACAAAGTACACTAACATATATGCTCATATAAATAATCATCAATATATTAATAAATAAATATCTCTTTGCCATTTTTATAGTAGGTAGATCTTTTTGACTTGGTCATTTTTAAAGTAGCTCGCATGATGAAAAAGTGTGAACACCCCTGCCTTAGATGGTGTTTGTCGATATCAGAGGAATTATCCAAAGGCAAAATGTTCCTTTGTTCTTTACTAAATGGAAATTACAAGGTTTCAGGGTGGCATACACTGGCAGAGAGGAGTTTGTTAGTTTTGAAAACTGGAAACAGGAAAAAGACATACAGTAGTTAACCATGAGACGCGCTGTGTTGACTTGAGTGACCCGTCGTCAGCTTGATCCTGACTCATGACTGGCGAGTTTCTAATGACTTTCAAGGTACATTTGATTCTTGTCCATTAAAATTCACTCCCGTGACATGCACAACAGTTCATGTGAGACATATATTTTACACAACAGCTCTTCATTCAAATAACACCTCTATACTAAATACTGGATCAGAGTGTTTGTGTATAATGAAATCCCACTGTAAATAAACTGCACTCAAACCTACTTTATCTATCAGGTTTCTGCCTTTCCACTGTAGCAGCAGCAGATCAACAGTTACTCATTGCTGATTTTCACAGTCCAGCACCTCTAGAGCTGTGACGTGACATTGATTTCAATATAAATCCATTTTATTGTGCCTTCTTCACAGGCGGTCAAGAAGTTCCAGACCAATAACATGTTAATGCGGGTTGTGATGTTACAGTCAGGGTCACTGTGCATCAGACGGACATACAATTCAATGTAAAGATTAGATGAAAGCTGTATGAATGGGATCAATTAATAACTTATTTGTAAAGACAGGAAATGAGAAGCAGAAGGTCAAAAACGGCACATTTGTACACAGAGCGACACTGAGGGGATGTACTGTAGACGAAAAAGTGATGGTGATAGAATTGACGGGGAAGAGACAGTGGGTTAACTATGCATGACACGTTCCTCGAAGCTACAAATCGATGAATTGAAATTCCGCTTTAACCTTGGATTTTGATGTGCTCATATACGCTACAGTTTGGACTCACGAGTCATTGAATACTTTCAAGCGCTAACTCTGATTAATTACAGCAACTTGCAAAGATAATTGTGAACGAATTAAAATGTATCTCAGAAACTGGTGGGGGTTGATCATCTTGTGGTATTTAGACACCGGACCAAAGTCATAGAAAGAGAAAGTTGCCGGAGACGGAAGTTAATGATTGTCTCCTGTGTGTGTGTGTTTTGTATGGGTGTCAATATAAGCAACTATCAGATGTGACATATCATTAGTGATTGACTTAGTGAGTCATTATGCTGGTGGCTAATAGAAGAATTTGCCACATGTCATTCTGTTCCCATCATCATTAATATACCCGTTAAACATCTTTGGCAGGTCCTGCTATGCCACACACACAAAAAAAAAGCTGATTCATATTCAATTCATCATCGACTGCAGTTCACAGGACACGGAGCACCCGCGGGTTAAACTGTAATAGACGGAGCTGGGTGAAGGGGGTGTCGTGGGGGTGTAAATGATTATTAATTAGAACAATCATCGGCGTCTAAGTTTCCTCCAAATGGAACAGGCTGCTCCAGCTGTGATCTATTCTTTAACGGCGAGAGGAACAAAGAGATGACCCTGGGAGCGGCTAAAGTGACATCGAGCTTGAAAGAGGGAAGGATGGAGCGAGGAGACACAACACTGACAGCCGCGCTCTCACTCCAACATGATTTGCTTGAGGGAGCCGCTGCTGTCAAATGTGTGCTTTGGCCCATGTGAATGTCCCCGCGGGACGACAAATTGCTAAAAGTGCGGCGGCGAAAATGCAGCCTACGCCTTGTCTGTCTTGACTCCGGTCCAATTCTGTCCCATGATAGTATGCAAGCCCTAACACCAGGTGATGCTTCAATCCAGGTCGCCTCAACTCAAAACACTGACAGATAGAGAAAAAAACAACAACAGCTGCATACCAATGACAGATTCAGGCACTGACTCTGACCTGTAATAATAATAAAAAGATAACAACAACAACAACAACAACAATAATAATAATAATAATAATTACTATTATTACTATTATTACGAGAAACTTTTTCCACTAAATTATATCTTTGTAATCTGAGTCCTAGTGAATTCCTATTTATGACGATCTGAATCTGACCACAACAATCAAAAATTGAGACCGTTTCAAATCCAGAAGTGACCTTTCCCAGAATAATACAAAGACTGCATTCCCCACGGGTGTTCGACAAGAGAGAGAAGGACAATTGCTGTCTGAAATAACCACTTCCACCGTCATTTGTTTGTGTCCCTTTGGTATCCTTTGGCATTAAGTGATCACAGAGCGACCGGGTTTGCAAAATGAGCGTGACCTTTCATGTGAATGGATTCATGGCGAGTCGAGTTAACACATATTTTCCTGCAGTCAGTGTTTACCGCAGCCTTAAGCTATCCACAACACTGTTGGGCAGCACTGATGAGGCTCTGTTTGCTGATTTGGAATATCAAAGGCTTTAAATATTCATTGAGAGATGCTGACAATTACACACCAGTGCAGAACAAAAACACTACGCACACACCCTATTATAAGCACAAGTGGACGTCGGAGGGACATCACAGTTCACTTGGGTTAGAGTCTGTTCCTGCCTGTAAATGCTTCTACAAGAAGGTCAAAAAACCCACGCAGACAATCATACAGTCATACAGTTTTTTCCGATTCAAGAACTAATACACCTGACATATATTCGCACAGATATGATTTTAAGTCGTTAATAAGACAACTGACCCCAATATATAGCACGTGTGCAATAAAAACACACAAGCTTTTGAGCAAATCCAAATTTTTTAGCAATATTTTTGCTCGAGTTGACAGGAAGGATAATAAGTAATATAAATATTATTTAAATACATGTTCTGGTCAGACTTAGAGATGGAGCTGCAATAGACACAAGGTAGTAGTATTGAATTTAATATATGACCATATGGTGTATTCTATGATACATTCTTGTAAGGCATGATTAATATTAACATTGCTATTATTATTATAATTATTGTTATTATTGGAATTAAACTAAATGGCTCTAGCTCTATGTAGCAGCTGTATAATGTGAACTATCAGCAAACGCAGTAACCTATGTGAAGATTGAACTGTCAAAAAAGAAAGGAAATGTTTTTTTTTTCCTTTAGTAGTTGGGAGAAAATGTGATAATACCACCCTGTAGACGTATTTAGCAATAAAACAATGAGTTTCATACTTTCTCCAGTGAGTGGTACCATCTGTGGATACATAGTGTTGGTTCGTTAGTAGTTCTCTGTGTGTATGTGCAGTTGATAGTCAGTACTACACTTAATACCGTTAAGAGTTGCAGTGTGCGCCAAACACACCATTATACAGATTGTGAACAAATGCCTCCATGACATGGATGACCAGAGCACAAGGCGTTTCAGGTTCTGAAATCTACAGTAAACAGGTCAGCGTCGGGAGCAGATACACCCCATTTTGGTATTCTTAAAGTGGGTTCAGCTGAGCATTAAGACACCTCACTAATGACCCTCGGGGAAGTTCCTAGCATTGAAATGAATGTAACGGACCCGCTCTTCTTGACTCAATAACGCTGCCGCCGCTGTCAGTAAGATCAGAAATGGGCCACACAGCCTCCACACTGGTCAATATCTTCTTTTCAGCAGAGCCCAGCAGACTCTTGGTTGAACCACAGAGAGAGACATTATTCAAAGGGGCCTTTGAGTACAATAACTGCAACTGATAGCCCTTCCTGCTGTTGCATCCTCATAAATCATTCACTGTTTCCAGCTTTTCACAATAGATACTGAGGTAAAGCTTTGCAAGATTCAGGTAGGAAAAAAGAAAAAAAAAAAACTCCAAAAAAACCCAAAACAAAAAAACAAAACAAAGGCTGCTTCATTCACTAAATCGTCTCGTGAACGAGACGTTCTAAAAGCCAAACGACTGCATCTCGTGTGCACGTATCATTACGAGTCTCTCTGATCCCAGTCCCTAACATTGGATTTGTCATTTCATACCCATTGGGATGAATATCTGGGTTATTATATAGGCATGTGCAAGTATAGCTGGGGACTAAAAAAGCCGGGTTTGGATGGCTTCCGCCGCGTTTCCTTTCTCCTGTCATCCTGCGGAGAAACATCACAGACACACAGCAAAGAGCGCTCATCATTAATTCTGTTTGTGTGTACATGTTTTCATGGGGGTCAGGTTAACGCTGGTAGAAACTGAAGGTTTTTGTTCACTGTGGTTTCCGCCGTGTGTGCGAGAGAGAGCAGCGTTTTTTCTAAACTGAAACGAGTGGGGTCGGCGGCGTGCGGAGCGAGAGACCAGGATATGACAATCATCTGTATTAGTTACACGTCTGTTACTGTGTGTCAGGCGTTACGTACCGCTGCTACGTGTCCGTTTAAGGCTACTCATTATGATGAGGCCGCACACAAGGTTGTCTTTGCATAACGTCTACGATTCTTGTCCGATTATTTGCCTTTGAGCTCGTGCGGACCAGAGGCAGAACTGATTTATGTAGCAGCAGGTCTGTGTGTCTTTCAGCAACATCAAACATTCTGCATGGGAGAGAAATGTCTATACTATACTCCCACAGGCCGCAGGGAGAACGGTTTCTGCTCTGTCTCTCCTTGGTTAAAGTGACATTATTCATTCCGACTTTCTGAGGAGGTTTTCTCATATAATTCCATGCCTTTACTTCAGATTAATATTAGCCACTTAAGGCTAGGTAATTCACTTTGATATGTGGTATCACTGACTTGACCAGATCGTATCAGTGCATGCAGTTTTATGCAGTTTTTGTGTGTCATCAGTAAATAATACATTTATTTTTTATGTTGTAGAAAGAGACAACGAAAGATAAAATCACACTGTGGTAAACAGTATACTGAGGTGAATAATACAACTTAATCCCATCTACAGTGCAATAATTATTTTTTAATGGAAAACTGGTGCTATTTTACCAGTACTGGTTAGTGTTATTGATGCTAAAGTATCAGTATTTTACTTGGCACTTGGTAAAGAAGACTTGTCGGGGTATGAGATAAAATGAACACAGTAATGATGGAGCCATTCACTTTGAAATCATGTATAGGACATAGGACGAGTATTAGATCATAATGATTTCAAATAAAATATAATTGACTGAATCAACCAGTTTCTTATTAAACTGACAATAGATATATAGATTAAGTGTGTGATGGATTACTTATGAATTATAGGTATGATTATAAATTCTATTGTATTGGTTTTGAATGAGTCTTACTGTGTGTTTTCTGTGTGTTTTCATCCTCTGTGGGTCTCTCCTTTTCTGGTTTCTCATGGGAATCGCAGGCCTTTCTCATAACAATTCAACAATGTTGTGACTGACTGTCC
>JAPTHA010000016.1:10722245-10736644 GCA_029814585.1 Gymnapogon annona | reverse complement strand
AAGTTGATATTTCTTTTAGAAGCATTTGCTGTGTTTTGCAAAGGGGGTCCCGGCCAAGGGCCAAAGGGGTTTGGGGGTCTTGGCATGGAAAAGTTTGGGAACCCCTGACCTAGTGTATACTCATCATGCAGTATTCAACAGTAGATTGTTCATTCACTGTTTCCTTTTTCATCACTTTAGAGGAGATAATTGCACATTATCTACATTTTACGTCGCATTTTTAATTTTATAACACAAAAAACACAAAGTAAATAAGGCAATCACTTATCAAAACCCTCTTAACCATCAAATACCCCCAAACATCTGCTGATCTGAAATTTGTAATCACTTTTTAACTACTAATCCTACGAATACAGTGAAGTCATCAGCTCAAAATGCAATTTTTCATATCTTTTTTTGGATGCATTCATATTCTCTGTCATGAACATGGAAACACCAACATCTTCAGCAACGTTGATTCACCAATAAGAGCCATGTAGTTTGACAAATGACACTTGTTTCATCTACAATTAATGATATGCTTTCCTGTGCTTCTTCAATTTTCTGTGTTTAAACACAGTGACATTTGAAATGATTGCGTAACATCTATCTCCTATCTGTTGCTGAATTCAGACGACTGTGGATGTTTCTTTTCATCTATCAGGCGCAAACCTTTCAAACTTATCTTAATGTCGTCTAAGATGTCAACCCCCGAGGTACAGGCATGCTCTTCTGTTGTCGTTCTCCATCTGTTGTGATAAGCACAAATTTGTGTTGTTTACTGGTCCTGCATTAAGGACGTGGTCTTGGCGACCTGATGCAAAATGAATCAAGACTACTTGGAAGAAAAAAAAAAGAAAATCCCCTTAACAGAAAGTGTTATTTTTTCCTTTTTTTATTTTTTATTTTTTATTTTTCAGACCACACTCTTTGACAAAATCAAGCAAAATGCTTTGACCTGAGTGAGTCCAGTTCACCGGTCACTTGTAATCACAGCAGAAAGATGATGGTGCCTCATTGATTGATATGATCCTATATTTCTGTCTCAACCTATGTCACTATCTTCAAGGCCTTTCTCTGACAGCTGACAATTCCTTGAGGTATTTCAGGGAGCTGCACTGAATAAATGATCCACGGGTAGAGTTAGAGCACTTCCTGGGACTATATGACAGATGATACTCTCGTCTGGTCTCTATCTCTTTGTTTCCATTTTCATTTCCTTCCTTTTTTCCTTGTTTTTTTTTCTTTCTTTATTTCTTTCTCCGATCACATTAAATTGAAGAAAAAAAAAACCCAAACAAATAAAAACCAAGCGAAACAAAACAAAAAACCCTAAATGCAGGAATTTAAGAGCTCCCACCAAGTGGATGCGAGGGTGAAATCAGCTTTCTCAGTGAGTGTAAATCCTTCTGGCAAGTAGTCTGCAAACAGGGAGACAAGTATCTGTGACATCTGTGGACAGGCAGAGGGCTTGTTGTTTTTGCACTGATACCAGCACCTGCCATCACATTATCGGTTTCCTGGCAAGCGTGCCAACTTCTTGGATCGCCTGCTAGGATCAAGGGTAAATTTAGAAACTGGATGTTTGGATTCAATTTCAGCAGCACATAAAATATTAACCATTCAAGACACACAGTGATTTTGTCACCATTTTCAAATGGTTTCCTTTTGTTTTGGTCTTTCCAAAGCAATTTGTCACCTATTATTATGATGTTATCTCCTGGATTTTTCTGGATTCATATCTATGATCCTGTCGATGTTCATAAAAGAGTAAATACAAGGGTTATCTTATATATAAAAGAGAAGACGGTAGAAAAAGTCATTGAATCAAAACACAAATGTGATGACCATGAAAAGATGAATAACTGCATTTTACCCGGGTGATTTACATGCATTAAATGAATTAGTGGCTCAGAAATAATTAAACATTTGAGAACAGCAGATGCATTTGCTCAGCGGACGGTGTTTATATAGTGAAAAAAAGTTCTCTGACTTTTTTATTCATAACAACCCAGCATTTAATAATAATAATAAAAAAAAACATCTGGGAAATATAATGAAACTCTACCTTAAATATTTCCCTGAGTACTTCAACACTCTGCTTAAAAAGGTTGAATATTAACGTTAAAAGTATCCAAAACAGTTTTCTCCTTTGACTGTCAAGTTAAAAAAAAAAAAAAAGACAGGCAGTCCTTTTCCCTGTTAAAAATAAGCCAATCATATTCCGCTTAACACTTGCCACATTCTGTAATCATCCAATCATGTCTGACTTAACATCTGAACCATACCCAGCTCCATGGCGTTGTCAAAACCTTCCGGGCTCAGCTGTGATAAACACACCTTTATCTGACACAGAAAGTACGGAGAGAGTCGGAGGAAGAGGCTCATTTATTAAGGGCTTCTGTTTTGTGCTGCTGCTCCACCCGCATGCAGAGTGTGAGTAAAGGTCGTTTTGCTCCTCTTAACACATTAGCATTTAAATAGCATTATATCTGTGCCGAGTATCACTGACAGTTCCCAGTCTTCCACCGGCTCAGACCCTAACTGGAGTTGAAAACAAAGTTAAAAGATAATAAAGCGCCGGACTCGACTGAGAGATCAGAGGCAACGCGACCTTCAGACTTGGCAGTGGTTAGCATCGTGGTTAGGATGAGGATAAAGGGGATGGAAGAAGAGTGCCAATGTGGAGTCACCACACCAGAGAGTGGCAATAATCGTTAATGTCTTGCATCACAGAGAGAATCTGTCATTTCTGCTGCGGAAAACTAATTATTATTTCAAGGCTTTCTTTGAGAGGACTGCTGCGAGATTTGACATCCTCTGTGTCTAATGTAATCTGTACATCAACACAATAAATATATTGAAATGGATTTTAAACGTCAGTAGCCTGTGCAGAATTGAATATCAATAATTAAAATCACTATATATTTGTAATACTTAGAGCTGGGCATTGCTATCCTAACACTATCCTTTTCCATCTGGATAAACTAAAAGTCACACACCTTATTTTCTGAGCAAAACAAATCGATAGAACAGCTTTCTTATCCATCTCCCAAAGGTTAAATGCAGTCTCCTCAGAATTCTGGCCTTTTTTTTAGAAAATCAAAGGAAGGGGAATTGTGTCCTCAACCCTTGGGGCGAATCAGCAGTGGCCTGAGCTATTAGATTTGAGAAGGAGCCTGCGGACAAAGAGGCAAAGTAGCAAATCTGTCCGCTTTTCCAGCCTAGTGATTTTCACCACAGCGTCTTTGATCAAAATAATTTGCTAGCTTACAGTTTTGGCAGATATCCCGCTCACTTGTCCATCCAAGTGACAGTGCTGGATGATTCATGCATACGTTTGGAGCAGTGATGATGATCTAAAAAAGAACGACGGCGTTTTAGTCGCCATGTCGAATACTGAACTAACTGAGCCGCTTCAAACGACCACAGCGTTTGGTGGCTAATCACTTGTCAGTGATATTTGTCCTCCTAGACCATCTGCCTCCGGTCGAGCGTGACGAGCGCGCATGCCAGAAAATCTTGCTGGTTGCTATGACTGACACCTAATCCTGAGAAATGAGAAGAAAAACAAAGAGTCTGTTGTTTCACCACCTGCTGATTCAGCGGTACACGTGTCACATGTGGACATTGGTGTGTGCACGCCCGCTCACAACCATAGGAAAACAGTAGGTACAGCATTTGATCAAACAATTAACTTTATGCTTGGGCGATTTAGAGAGAACATGTCTCTGCAGTGACCTTGGCTATCAAAATAGTGCAATAAACACTCTGACACATAGCTATGGAGTCTGTGATGAAAACAGTGACATATCACTACAGCTACAATGAGCAGTCAGTGAATCTAATGGTAGATGAAAAAGAATGACTTCAACTGATATATTTTGATTAAATATATATATATATATATACTGGCTACTACTGGCTCATTAACTACACCAGACTCTTTTTTTGGTTGGTTTTCCAATGGGGAGAGCGGACCGAATAAGGGGGGGGGGACTGTAGATGCATGTGGGTGAGTGAGTTACGGATGTGATCTGTGTTTGCAGTTATAAAACAGTTATGCTTTGAACTGTTAGCGGTTAGCAGCTGAGAGCGCTATGCTAACGGTGGCTGCGAGGACATTCACTTCATCTCTGCTCGGATGACATTCACAGCCCCTCGTTATTGTTATCATCTTCAATCATGTCTATGTGGTCCATGTTGTGCAAGAATTCAATTTGTTGTGTATCTGTTCTGCTCTGTTCTTTTTTTCTGTTATATATATATATATATATATATAAAACTTATATATTATATAATTTATATATATATATAATAAATATATAAATTAAGCAGATTGCAGTTGAATATGGGCGGGGTTAATTTTAAATCAACATTTTCTGTAGGTCTTCTATTTTTTGAGTTATGAATAATTCATTGCTAGTCATTACACATTAAATGTGCGTGAAATGTGTGTTCGGGCTCTAAACATCAAAACATCGTATCAAAATTGCTCAATTATCATGTGTAGAAAAATACACACAACCACTTATCACATAATTGAGCCAAAAAAAGACACCTGTTTGTAATTATGCATTCACTCTTTCATCCATTCATAGTCAGCCCACCAGGACCCATCAGTGGTCTTTGATCATTTTCTTGCAACAGCATGAAATTACAAAAACATCCAAAATAAGATGAATATTAAGATAGCATCCTAAAAGGTCTATGGCTTTTGAGAAACAAAATGTGCCTGGAATCCCACTGTCTTTAATTAAAGCTGTGGTGCTCCATAATGTTTGGCATCTCTGGGCAAATTCCATGATTATCTTTCAGTACATTGTCATCCAAGTAGTCAGAGAGGAAATAATCCTACCCACTTCTGTGGACTCAAACAGGTGATTTCAGATAGGTAATAATAGGAAAAAATGTTTTTCTTTTCAATAGTGGTGTTTTTTACATTCTATTTGGATCTGTTGTTTGCACCACTAGTGACATAATATCCGCAGTACATTTTCTTTTCAACACAAAGGTGTAGAAGATGGATTGGAAAGTGTCAAGATCCACCAGAATCACACTGGATCCCTGGTATGATGATGAGACAGTATCTATGGCACTGATGGGCAAGGGGCGTGGTCAGCGGGGGTGTACAGGCTCCACACAACGAGTATCTGCATGATGTTCTAAACTGAAGGCCTAATTTAACCTGTTGAAAAAAAAAAAGAGTCCGATATATCCTCTTTTCAAACCCTCCAAAAGAGTGTGAAGGAGGCTGAGATTTTAAGCTTATTTTGTGCTGGTGTGTCTTTGTGTTCCCATGTGTGACTGTCAAAGAAGAGTACTGTATGTCCTGGAAAAAGAAAATAAACTTTCTCCAGATGTCACTGTGAGTGTCTTTAAAAGGCTATAAATGGATCCCTATTTCAGCTCCAGTCAAATAAAAAGTTTCTTTTTTCTGAATATTTTTTGACAAATAAAAGTTGTGGGGTCTGTACAATAGATTGAGTTTCTAGAGCAACCTTCATTCACAGTTTACAGCACATTGTGCACAAAGCAGCCCCAAACTAACAGTTATCTGGCACTGCAAGAAGCAGTAGGTTATGGCCAGGTCTGTGAAAGAAAGTCACTCTTTGTAACAGTACAGCAGTCAACTGTAGTAAAAGTGGCGGTCGGATGTGCTTTTAAAAACATAAAGCGATGCACAATGCAGATTTGGGGTTGAACATTAAAATAATAATAAAGACTTTTATGATTGTTTGTTTACACGTTCAACTCAGTGTAAACCTGTAAAATAATCTGATAGGATGGCTTACTGTGATGGATTTACTTGGACGTGCAGTCGCAGTGAGCAGCAACACTTTCACACCTGAGAGTGTTGTGTGTGTGCGCGCGCGTGTGTGTAGTGTGTGCTGTGCTACCGACCACCGTTCGGAGCAATAGAAAGCCCACACCCAGCTATCATTCACTCAGCAGGGTGGAACACAGAGGAAGAGATAGAGTTGGAGGAGCTCGCAAGAGGTAAGTGGGAACCTCTCTGCGGCTCGTCTGTAAACAACCGTAATGATTAAGGCACGGCAGTGTGTGTGTCTGTGTGTGTGTGTTTGTGTGTGTGTGAGAGTCTAGGGAGATAACAGGTACAGGAGACGCTGGCATGATACAGAGTCCAACACGGTTGCGCGACATGTACTCTGGCAGTAGATAGTATGCATATGTCCTGTCACACACACACACACACACACACACTCACACACACACACACACACACACACACACACACACACACACACACACACACACACACACACTCACAAGAGAGCTCTGCACACATGTCTATCAGCCCGAGTGCTAATCTCTTCAAAAATGATTAGACTATTGGCAGGCTGTCCCAATAAAATGTAAAACTATTTTTTTTTCTTCTCTAACAGCCTATTTCACGTACAAAGTGGGGCGCTGAAGGCAGTTATAGTATTTAGCAGCAGAGAGTTTACGGCAGTCAGATAAGGAAGAGCCGCTGAATGTCAGAATACTTATCGTGAGCTCACTAATGATGGAGTGTGTTATCTGTGCTGTGCTCAGCTACTCTTTCCCGCTGCCACTCAAAGTGGGTATAGATGGGAAGGTGACAGAAGGAAAGTGTTACATTTTATTATGCCTGTACTTAAAGCATCGGTATCCCATGTTCTCGGTTTCTGTTTTGTATCTTAGGATTCAACAAAACAGGCTGCAATGTGATTTTTGGCAGAATAAAAAAAAAAAGTCTGCCTCTTATATTCAGTTGTGGTCATTTCATCCTGCACGATATCAAAAGAGCAAGCAATGCTGCCACGGCGTCTCGCTATCTTTGTATGGCTTCTTATTTTGCGGACATCTTCCTAATTTAAATCTTTTCAAAGCTTCCTTTTCATTTACAACGACCACAAAAATCGACTTGAAGCCCAACAATGCCCCCGTGCAGAATGCTTGCCAAGTGTGGTAGAATGCATGGGCTTGCATTTACATGGTGGAATCATAAATCCAATGCAGCTATCCATTTATGAATAAATCATGCTGAATGTGAAATTCTGCCACAGGAAAAGCCCTGCAAGTACGAGTGAGAGACGAGAGAGAGAGAGAGAGAGAGGACGAGTAAGTCACATCTTATGTAACAACCAGGACTGCATTCCCAAGCAACTTGTTAGAGAAAGCCTCAGAACTATTGCCGGTTGCCGTAGCAACACGCTCTGAAGTTCCCCTTTCCTATGCAGCAAGTGAGGAGTTCAGCGCAAAATGAGAGATAATCTGATATTGTCACACTGTTGTTGTTTTGCAGGGATGACGTGCAGAGAGACGCAGGAGACAACAGAGGCCGAGTCGTCGCATTTGAGTGAACAGCCTGTTCAATATGGCAAATGTTGTCAGAGAGTTGGACTCTATTCAGACCAGAGCTTCATTTTTCCAGGCAGACAAGAAGGTCCAGAACCAGCCATCAGTCCTCAGAGACAATCCTATCATGGAAGTGATTTTAAAAACACGACAGGTCTCTGGGGCCTTTGGGCATGTGCTCTCCTCAGCCTGAAGAAGACAATTGAAATCCTTTCCACTCTAATGAAATTTTCCTCTGCACTCTGGCAGCCTCTACAGAGCCTAGCAAATCAGAGAGAGAGAGAGAGAGCGAGAGAAAAGGTGGGGGCCGACCATAATGACTTTTTGGAGATGGGAGCGATATCGACAGTCCAGTTCAGATCCTTGTCTCTCGCTCGCCTTTTCTCCGAAGTCGGCCGGAACATTAGAGCTACAAAGTCAATCAGTGCGTCATGTGCTTTGCTTTGATGTAAATCTGGACAAAATCAGATCAGAAAAATTAAGTGCCCCGACAGCGTCTGAGAAAGCAGTCGTACTTATAGACTGCAGCGCAAAGTGTCATCATGATGGGCCTCTGGTGGCTGCAGCTGTGGCTCCGTTCGTAGAGCGGATTGTCCAATGGCCGAAGGGTTGCCAGTCGATGTGAGTCAGTGAAAAGTGCTTTGAGTACTATAGTACATGTAGAAGGGCGCTATATAAGTGCATATATGTGCAATCCATTTATCATTCCCTATTTGTGGCATTGACACAATGGACACAATGGACGCTCAGACTGACTCAAGCAAATTTGAAAAAACCGTCATAGTATCTGAATGGCGACCCTTCTTTTGCATCAGGATGTTCACGGGTCAGGCTTACAACCATAGATAGTGTTGGACAAAAGTCTGAACATGTCAGAAGTTGAAGACAGCGATCTCCTGTTGTTGTCTATAATCTATGAATGCACCACGAAGTAACACACTGATAAGTTGTATTAAACGTCTCTAGCTGTCTCTGTATAATAATCAGCTCAAGTAGGAGTCTTTTCCCGAGTCATAACCAAGGCCACATTCTCCTCATTCCTACGTTAAAATAAATACAACTGTACGTGACTAACACATTGGCTTTGTTGTTTAGAACCAGTTCAGCACAGAGAGTGATGTGCACTGATGACATTTCATTCTTAGACCCAACTTTCGTTTTGCCGTGAGATTCGATGTACACATATGTAACATCCTATCTACATATCCTAATCCTATATACACTCTGCCCCCCACACCTCCCCCCAGACTGAACAGTTTACAATCACCAACCACACTACCTCACACAACCACACTTATGAAGATAATGTATACTGTATATTGAAATGTTTATTTTGAAATGTTTATTATGAAGTGCACCTTAATGCCAAGAAAAATCATTTGTATGTGTATGCAAACTTGGTAATAAAGGTGATTCTGATTCTGTTGACACCTGTGTTCCTGCCGATAAACTCATATGATGACAAAAAACCTTAACGTCTACAGGCCAGTGCACTTCCTTAAGAGGCAATGATCTGAATGAATGAAGGCTGCAGGTCGCTCCAGGGCATGTTTGTGAACCTGGACACATCTGACAGTAAAATGTAATTAGTGTGAGTGCCTGTCCCATTGTTTCAACCGCCTAATTTTGTAGCAGTGAAATTAAACAGGATCTATTGACAATGCCCTGGGTGCACTCTAAGCGCATCACACAATAACTATTTATCAGTTCCGTGGTGGAGATGACACACGGCAGATAGAGCAGCTCCTGGAGGTGCCACTATCAGCATTGATCTGGCTGTCCTAGAGTATGTGTAAGTGCTAGATTACAGCAATGAACTGTTAATAATGCATCGAGAGGTGTATATTCTCCAAACTATGTATATTAATACTTAAAACGACATAATTAAAAAATTAAAACGACATCTGTGGTGTATTTACATCAAGTAATAAGAGAACCTCGATGCCCATTTAAATTTCAGTTTCAGCAGAAATTTAAATCAGTATCAGTAGATGCCAATATGAAGAGTGAGCTTTTCTAGAATTATAATGAAAATGCAATCAATAACAAGTCAAAGGTGATTCGGAAATGACCTTTTTGCAGGATGAGAAAGCGTGCAATGGAAAAAGGTCGAATATTACACAGTCACAACAACAACACTTGGAAATTGACAACCTTGACGTTAATTTCCCTTGGAGAAACCTTGCAGATTTTATACATTTTAAGCCATAATGATCACAGATTACACATGAGTCATATAACAGTAAATGGCAACCCAGAAATAATATTGCAATGAGAGTATATAGGTAATGGTTATATGAAAGTGTGTTTTATATATACACAGAGTGAGAATGTACCCTTTTTGTGTAAAATAACCTGCTACAGGGCTTGGCTGGGTCTGATCTGCTCCCTTGGCAGTCAGTCATAACATATAATTCTTGTAATAATTCAGTGGTATAAGAGGGCTGATTTAGAACCCCTACTCCCAAATCCGTCCGGCCTACCCCTCCCTAGATCCAACACCAGTAGCTGCAATGGGATAAAAGGAGAGAGTGAAAATATGGATACAGGCTTTGATGCAACAGCAGATTGGATGGGACTTATGGCAGCTGTCTGATATTGTCTAAAGTAAAAGTGTGCAGCAACAATGGAGAATGGAAATTAGCTGCGGAAACATATAAAACACTCTGAGTTTGATTAGGTAATACAACACATGTATTCTGATTTCAGTTGTTTTTTGTGTTCTCCTTCCCAGGGGTTTCCCTTCAGCCTGAACACCGTCATGAACTGTTAGTTGAGTCAAAGGAATTGGTAGTGTCAGTCTGGTTAAAATGCACGCATTAGTGAATGGAAACGTGAAAAGACGTGGGATAGCCATGGACCAGAGAAAAAGAAGTAGGAAAGACAGAGCCCCTGCATTAACGCTCTATGTAAATTCTGAACGTTCTCTTGGGAATGCATCCAAGTAATAGACACGTATATAGAGTTATGCAAATTGATGCTTTTGTTGAACTTTTACAGCTTTCTGGTGAATCGTGTGGACCCAAAATATATCGTTTTTACTGCAGTGAAAAGCAAGCGTCAAAAATTAAAATTCACAACCCTTTACCAATTTTAGGAATGGGTTCTTGGACGACCCGATTTTCTGCTCAAGTTCACCTCTGCTCTTAAAGTCATCGCTGACATAACCGCTGCTAAAACACATCATTTAAGTGGAACCACTAGAACAAGAGGCATCCATCCCTCCATCCACCCACCTCCTCAAGAATCTACAGCAGCACTTTCCCCTTATTTCCTTCAAGCGACGTGCTATAGGTTGCTTAGAAACAAAGCCTGAGCACGTAACAGGACCAGAGTGTTGGGTTTTGCCAGTGGCCGCCACATACAGCGCACAGGGAAATGTGACAGCTACTAGCTGTGTCCCAATTCGGGGACTTGATCCTTCAAAGTCTGCATTCCAGTAGCTCGCTGTTGTATTATTAAACATGGTGAGACATCCTGACAACCGGGGTAGCATTAAAGTTGCCTCACTGCTATCTCCACCTTGTCAGACGTTACAGCATGACTGCGACCTGATTAGCTTAAAGTTTGCCCAAATAACAACGGTCTTTTGGAACCAATGAACTGACACAGCTACCATACACTTCTCAATATGAAGTGAGACGTTTCCATCCAGTGGTCCGCTGTGAAGGTGGCGTCACGAAAAGTTGGCGGTGGGGATCACATTATCACAGCCACAATAGACAAGCGTTGAACTCAACCCAGAAGCGAAATCAGTGCATCAACTTCGACAAACTTTCCTCTACTTATCCTCCTATTAAAAAACACTCCATGTGGACTTGTCCACTTTTATCACTAACCTTAACGTCTTTCGTTTTCTGCATCAAAATAAGGTGGAACCATCCTCCTCAATGTCTTCATGAGTGTATTTGTAACTGCCGATTGTTGAATGTGTCCTGATGTTACAAGTCTGAATGTCTCTTCACAGAAGGTGTGGTACACTGGGAAAAGTAAATAAAAAGAAAAACTAAACAAGCCATCACAATCATATTACAACATCCTTGTATTGAGTAAATAAAAAAGTTATTACAGTGTTTGTCTGATAACCAATAGAAATCGAGATGGGGTATAACGTTCTCTTATTACATCCTCTTTCACACCCACCAGATTGTCCTTCTCTTCCATTTTTCAGGGCATTGATGCAATGAATCTCAGGATGATGTCACGATACAGATAAGGCAGAACCCAGAAGCAGACACACACCAGAAATAGATTTAACAAAAATCCATTTATTCTTGGTCTCTTGACAAAATTCAATTCTCAAATATTTATCTCAATTACAAATTCACAATAACAAAAATTGACGCAGAAAAACATGTGAATAATTTTAACAAAAAAAACCTACAACAGGAAACTCATAGAATCAAAACGATAACTGAAAATCACACTTTAAGTGGCAAAACGTCATAATATTAGAAATTGCAATTAAACTCAAAAACTCTAACCCAAATCTCTTTAACCAAACCAAACGCAGTTACTAACCAATACTCTCTCATTCAGATTGTAACGAACCAGTCAGACTCACAGGTGAAGACACGACAAACTGACACTCGACTGGGAAATACACGCCGACTTCATACACGGAGGATGCACCAGGTGTGAGGCATTAGGAGGGCATTAGACATTGGACACAGGTGGGATGGGATCTGGGTGTGAAGCTACAGGACACATTAGGAGAGAAATGCTGGACAGCAACGGACCTACTACAAAATAAAACAGGAAACACTCATACCAACAAACCACAACCTGACAGATGAACTGTAATAAATATATGTATATATATGTATATGAATAAATGACTGAACAAAAAAACTCAAATCATGGTATACCAGCTATCTAGATAATAATATGCAAAAAGTAAAATACCCAAACTTTTAAAACATAACGGCAAGGCTTACAACTTTTGAGTCACCATAGCAACTTGGTGATCTGTAACTACATCCGTTACAGTATTACTCAGGAAAAAAAACTACTGAGCATGTCAAACAGTGAACAGAACACTGACATGTGGGTTGGCTGAAACAGCGTTTATATTATTAGCAAATATATTGCACTAGTTTGTTGTAGTGAAGACAGAGCTGAGCAGAAAGTCAAAGCTCTCCATTTAGCACTCAATGTTCCCACTCTCATCTGTGTTCATGAGGTGTGGATAGTACCAGAGGAACAGACCGAGGAAAAGGAACAATGTGTGTAAAAAAACATGTGTGTACATGTTTTTTAGCCAGAATGGCTAACAGAGAAACCAGACCAGGCTGATGAAGAACTTCCAACTTCATGCTGTTTGGGCAGGTGGTAAAGGTCCATGTCAACATGCAGTGGAGAAAACACCAATCGAGAAGAAAAAGGAGAAAATTTTCACGCTCTGTGTGAAATTAAGAAAGGAAAGCTTTGATAGCACCCCCCCCGTCACTTTTCGAGCAATCACATCACTGCAAGTTCTTAATAAGACCTGTGCCTTATTGTTTCCACCCATTTTTGTAAGTACGTAGTAAAATACTCTTCCAACAAAACACCACACAGTTGTATATTTCCTTTTGTTTGAGCTTTTCTTGGTTTTGAATGGATGTGAAAGCTGCACAATACGTGGGCGGTCTGTTCCCATGGCTGAAATCAATTAAAATGCCTGTGATACCCCTCCCACTCTCATCTGCATATCCGACGAGGCGAGCCCTTGAGTGTAACGACCGCACCGCTGCATCAAACTGCCTTCAGATTACCTTCTATTGCTCATCCTTGACGCCTCAGTTTAAGGCACTTCATGTATGTGTACAAATGACGCAATTCAACGAGCCCAAAATGATTACTTCCCCGTAAGCTGGATCATAATCGAAAGACGAAATCTAAACAGTTTTGGTAAAAGAGTGGGCTCATCCTCCGTCTCATTTGTTTGTTTTATTTTTTGTTCTTTATGTCTCTTGTTGCGTATCGGTGCGATTACTGAAATCTGCGAATACACGAATTACGCACTATTCAATATTTGCAAGTGTGATGTAAAATCAACAAAACTGTTTCCGGTGAGTGAAGTCTGCGTGCAAGTGTGTGATCCTAATGCTAATGAGAAGTGAGCGTCGGAGCGTTCCAGTCTTGGGGAAAGGCGTACGTGGAGGGCAAGATGACAACAGCCAGAAGAGAAGGATGAAATAACAGGAGCCAAGGTGGTATGAGGCGAGGCCTGCAGCCAAGCATGCGCATGATGGATTAATGCTGTTTTGCCAGAATTAACAGGGAATATATGAAACATGCTGTAAATCTGTTTCACTCAATGGTCAATTTAAGACAATTTAATACCTAATTATGTTCTACTTGTCATACTTAAATGGCACCAGAACATGTACACCGAGAGGTAGTGATTTAATTGATGTGTGTCCTGCCATTGAGCGCTCCGTGTACTGTCATGGGTTTTGCCAATCTGATAAAGTGCAATAGATAATAACTTATTACCTGGAGTTATTAGTGCTGTGTACTCTCACAGAGCAGAAGTCATTAATCACTAAATCCTATTGTGGACATCTCTGGAACAGTGGAGAAATGGTTTTGTAAATACCAGATGTGGCTGTGTTACTTTAACATTAGGGAGGGGGCACTCGAGGTTCAGTGCTGCAGAATACGAGGAAATAAAGCTAAATAGTTGTAGGACTAATTAAAGTGTTTATATTGGTTTTCCCATAAGACACAGAAGATACTTAAGGGTCACAAGATGTGGGTCAATAGTGGAGGTCACTGAAGCCTGACCTCCACTACCTCAGTTTCTATTAATGTCCAAATCCATATTGTTAAAAATAACAAATATAACACATGGTGTGGTGTAACTGTTTTATGAGCAAAATAAATATGAAAGCATACTCATTCATTCTCCATTCATTCATTCATTGAATGAATGAATGAATGAATGAAATAGGCAAAAAAACACTATATTTATATATATATATATATATATATACACACACACACACATATATACATAATATACATATATATATATATATAAATATTGAAGTACACATGGAGTCATGATTTTCTTCCTTATTCTTATCATT
>JAPTHA010000016.1:10654415-10666250 GCA_029814585.1 Gymnapogon annona | reverse complement strand
ACACACACACCCACACACACACACACACACACACACACACACACACACACACACACACACACACACACACACAGAGTGTAGCTGATGTCACAGAATCTCCTGTGTTATTCTGTGTGGTGCGTTATACTCCACATACAGTATAACTACAAAGGGTTTCCCTAAGAAAAAAAAAAAAACAAGAAGAAGAAGAAACTAAGCCCCTGCCCAGCAAAACACCCATGAGACTCAAGTGTACGTGAATCCAGCTGCCACCCCTCCCCGGTACTACATTTACTGTACAGATCATGGATGACAGTGTGAAACTATGTAAAGACACAGTGATGATTGTGTTACTATTTTGCTTCAGGTCAGCTGATGATTTCAAGTTGGTGCAGTAGATCTGTATTTTTTTTTCTGCACATCTCTTTGAAAAATATGATGTAAGCTCCAAAAGCCAAATGATAAACCATCTCTCGCATGTCCATATAGGGGCATGCCGGATATTAACACTAGCCTACGTCGTACTTGTTTTCAAACAACTCCTGTCAAAATATCACCTTATTAGAACACACGTCAACCGCCCTGAGGGAAAGTGAACAGAACACACTCCTCTGTCACCATTCAGCCACTACATCACATGCAGAATATAAAAGATCCCAGACACAGAGGGAACGTACCTGACACAGGGTCTACAAGCAGGAGGCATCTAAAAGTAGGAGCTGGTCTGTCACACCCGGAGACAGCAGAAGATCACAGTCATGTGTGCAGGGGAGGCTGAATGAAAGACTTCCTGAGCTCTTCCCCTCTGTCTCTGGTCTTTAATCTGAGTTGTTTTCTTTTTCTTTTTTTATCCGGATCCTCTGTCGATACGTGAGGAGGGGCAGAAGAAACGTGAGGGTCAAAAAAGGAATGAGAGGTGGGAAAATAACAGCGAGATGCTCAGATCTCCTCCACTGAGACGAGTTGTGAGCGCACCACCGTAAGGACCATCCACTGCAGCAGAGCAGAGTAACGCACAGCGAGAGAGAGAGAGAGAGGAGAAGAGAGGAGAGGAAAGGAGAGGAGAGGAGAGGAGAGGCAGGCAAAACAGGCATTTGCTGCTGCTGGGTCCAACAGCATGACTGGACTGAAAATGTGGAGCCGGAGTATGGATCCTGGATTTGATTACTGAGCGTGTACCACGAACAGATGGAGAGTAACAGAGAGGCTGAGAGGCAAAAGATCGAGAAAAAAAAAGGATAGTGAGAGGCTTTTTTTTGGGGTTTTTTTTTACACGCCACCGCTACTATGATGTAATATTTGTCCTCCAATTGTCGTCAGAGGGAGTCTTCCTCCGCGGACGAAGGCGTGAGAGGGCGTTCATCTAAAACGTGTCACAACGTCAAGGGCTAAACATGGAGAGGCCTTTCCTCGCCATCAGTGACGTAGAGGAACTCTGTTTCTCAGTTGCTTTCGCCGATGCTGCCTACCACACAAGTGTTTGACAAGAGTTCATCAGGATGTTCATGTGCGCAGTACAAAAAGTTTTTTTAAGTCATATTTCTACCAAATGAGTTCATCTCATGTTGAAAAAATATATAATTCTTCATAAAATAGTACAATTATCGAGATGTTATGGTGATTGAAGAATAGAATAGAATAGAATAGAATAGAATAGAATAGAATAGAATAGAATAGAATAGAATAGAATAGAATGTAAGAAATTAGGTGCTCAGGTCAAAAACAGTGTGCAATTTTCAAAAATAGAGTAACTTTTAAAAAAAAAACATCCTTAAATTTCTTGAACTGTGAACACTTTTTTAGTGACAAGTGTGAGTGTGTGCCTTATTTCTCTCCTGTTGAATCAGCTCTGTGAAATTCCATTGCTTTCACATTTTAAATGTATTAGAATTCACCTGTTAATAATGCTTGATGCGTCTTCTACTTGATTTTAATGCACCAGTGGACATTGTTATTTTATTTCACTGTATGGAAGCAGTAAGATAAATGCTATGATGATTTTCATCGAGAAAGAGCTTTCATAAATACATAGTATAATATAAACTGCAGCTTTTCAACACTGGTATAAGTCTGATCCCTGCAGTGCATCTAAAGCAGAGATGTGGACGTTCAGTAACACACACCTATATAAGATTAAAAAAAAATAGTGTAGAGTGATGTTGCATAACTAGCCAAATTTTCCACATGGAGAATATGTCGCCATGGTGTTAAGCTGTATTTTGAAATTTGAAAGCATGTTAGATTTTAAAGGGAATACCCTTCAACAACAAAGCGCTATTTTTGCTAACTATCAATCTCCGTTATGGAGCAATTGAACTACTCTACTGAAGTGCCTCTTGCTTGCTGTAACAGGGGAGCAGGCTTTTAGTTGGAGTCCTTCGGCCCCAGCAGGGCTCAAGGTCGCTTGGCAGAGCTGCTTGCCGGCAGCCCAAATCCTTCAATGATTAACAGCGGCAGACAGGACGGAGCAGCTGTCAATCCAGATCTATAGTCTCGGCCAAGAGAGTGGGCCAGCCAACCACCACGCATCCTGACGGTGCTCAACCAGGTGAAGCTGGGATTTATGAGCCTATTGGAAAAATTCATTCTGCTTTCACCGTAAAGGAGGGTCCATGCAAAACACTGATATTGTTTCTTGCCTTTGTCAAGAACCAGGGGATGAGGCCAATAACAGGGGGGACGTACGCTTCCATTATGGAGCTGTGGCTCTATTAGACTGCAGGATGGGACTACATTCGTCGGATGAGTTCTTAGTCCTTATTAAAACATTTTTACTCAAACTTGAACTGCTGTTTTATCATGTAAATTATTCTCAGAAATCCCAGTTTGATAATGGTATAGGTTCAGGATATGGATTTGGAATCTGTGCGTTAAAAGCAAAAGGAACACTTTTAATTTCATAATCAATCTTACACAGGCCCAGGGCGTTTTACATTATCTTTACATTCTCTGCCCGGTAATCTTTTATCCCTCTGCTTCTTTATTTTTCCGTCCCCTCCCTCTTCTCATCTTCTTTCTTATACTGCCCTCTTTTTTCATCTTTCCTCTTCTTTTTTTTTTTTTCTTCTGGCATTATCATTCCTTGAGCTCTCTCCCTAGTCCTGAATCTACAATACCTCTACTCTCCTGTGTCGGATGTTTTCCTCACTCGGCTGGAAAAGCAGGCCTTCCTCTTTGTGTATAACGAATCTCATCTCACCAAAATATTCATTTCACGGGTCGCTGTCCCATACAAGCCAATATCCACGCAGGAAAAGGCATTAAGCATTATTCCCTTCTCTGTTCAAATTGGAAACAGCGATGTGGGACTGTGCCAGAGATATCAGCCTCCTGCTGTACGCGGTTTGTCCCTGTAATGAGGATGCAGCCACTGCTAACTATTCATTGTAGTCATTTACCAGCTGGCCTTATCGTCGCGAATGACTTTGGCTGCATGACGTGCCAAGGAGACACGTCTCTCACCTGTCTCCTTGCATTGGACTGGTGTGTTGTGAACAGTTACTCATCCAGTATGGAGGGACAGCGCAGCATTTTGAAGCAAGAGGTTCCTGCTTCGCTCATTGTCAAACATGAGCATTCTATTTACAGGGAGAGGCAGAACATTATATAATTCTCAACTGTTCTAAAAATGGAATATCCCTTGCTGTGAGTGGTAGACTGAAGTTTCTTTTTTATGTTTTTGGAATTAATCAATGTTAGATAATGCCTATTCTTAGCTTTTAAAGAGAGGGCTCTCACCCATCCTGTGATGAAAACAGAAGATATACACATTTACTTGTGAAAAGTAATAAGTCATGAACATTTACATATTACACTTCAATTATTTTTATTTTATTAAATGTGAAATGGTATTTTATCGCACCTGGAAAATACAATTTCTGTATCTACTATTCTCTACACTTACCATTTGCTATATGATTTATCACTGTCATTATAACATCCTGAGCGAAAGTCATGTGTTTTATGGTATATTTAATTTATTGATCATGTAGATGTTCCTAAAAGCTCATAGAAATTTCAAGAGCTATTATATTAACCTCGAGAAAAATATCATTAAAGCGACGGTCACAACGAAACACCTTGCCAATGATTTATGGACCATTTCACACGACCTTCTCAAGGTTTCTTATCAGAATGAGAAGTTGGTAGACCGTTCCTATGTTCATAGTCAGGTGGATGATCTTTTGCAAGATTTTCTACGAATGTGCTACAAAACCCTTTTCGTGGCGTTCTTAGAGGAGGTCATATACAAATTGTCAAGACAAGAATTAGGGTGATGGAGAGAAGGAGTGAAATGAGAGTCGGGTTCAGTGTGTGGAGAACTGTGGTTGCCAGGTTTTACTGACAACTTATTGTGCTTTAAATAAAGTTTTTGCTTCACTTTAAACATTGTCTTTCATTTTATTTGTCTAATAGCGTTTACAATCAAAGATAATTATAGAGCCCTGGAGGGTCTGTTTTTGCAGAAGCACAGAGCTGCTACGGAGGTAAAAAAAAAAAACAACAACTAACTTTCTCTTCTTGTTCGAATGAGGAGAGCAACTTGTTCGAACAGGTTTAAAGGACACCTCCCATGACGCCTCAGTGCTGGTTAGTTGGGCTATGACTTTGATTTACATCCTGGTTGGAGCATCGGCGTGCAGTCTGGAGACTGGAGTACGTGGAATGACGAGTTTGTTTGTTTTTTTTTTTACCTCCGTGGCAGCTCTGTGATTCCGTATGTTTAAACCGGCATTTGCATGGTGTTATTCAGCACCATGGACAGCGCATTAGCCTTAACAGAAAGCACTCAATATGCAATTACAGTAAAGTCGTCCCTTGCTATTACATGGTTCACCTTCTCGCAGTCTTGTTGCTTCACAGATTTTTTTGTTTTATTTTGCATGTGTTTTCTTACAGTGTATGAACAGGCATTGTGTTCTGCATCCTGATTGGCTCAGATCATTGTCAATCAATCTCCTCCGTGCTGTGTGTCCTGTACCGTACAGAGTGCGTTCATCCTTGCAAATTTACATAAATGTTCGATTGGTAGCAGTGTGACTTTGAAGTGCCGTATGTTTGCCAGTTTTCTCCCCAACAAAACCCACAATGTTGAATCAGCAGCGCCAGGACGAGGAGGCATGTGCCTGGAAATGTGAAACACATGTGAGTCACTATTAATAATTTCTCAAAGTTTTGATCTTGGGTTCCATTCTCTAATACTGTATGTTTTTTTTTTAAATCTACTCAGGTTTGAAACTTTGACAGTGTGTAAACGAGAGAGAAATGTGAGAAAATGTTAATTGCTGTGTGAGAAAAGTGTATAAAGTGTGTGGTGAGGGGTTTTACAGCCTTAAAACATATAGAATTGTGAAATATAAAGCTGACTACTTCGTGGATTTCACCTATTGCAGGTTATTTTTAGAACGCCACCCGCGCGACAAACGATGGACCAGTACACTTCATATATCAATGATCCCTAAGCTACTTCATTACTTTATGCCCTTATCTACAAAAAAATGAAGAGCCAGATCTATGAACTCCATATTTCATAAAGACTGAGAAATTTGTATGAATTTATTGTTCGTAAGAAACTCTGTGACTGAGGCTTAAACTGAACATAACAACCCAATGTCATTGGTCAAACTGCATGGGTTTTACTGGTGAATCACTTTTTCAGAAGATGATACTGCTCCTGGGTTCACTTTTGGAAGATTCTAGTCATTGGTGGCTGGTTAGGTCTTTGAGGGTTAAACGTTAAGATACTTGAATAATTATGAAAAGACAAAGAAAAAAAATCAAGGCGCAAAATGCAAAGAACTTGAACATACACATACCTTGCTGTCACACTTTAAATCCAAACACTAAATATGAGAACCGATGACTAGATGTCCGTTCATGCTGTCGTGTTAATGTGATGCTATGGGACCTGCCATGTTGCGGTAGAGGTGTGTTTGACTGATGACATGTTCACACTCACATGGGTATATGGATATACAGTATGTCTACCTGTATCTGTTTCGTATTATTCAGTGAACACCATCATTGTTTTCTAAATCAGTATCTGTCAACACGACAATGCCAAAAACCCCAACAAACAGGCCCAGTCTCTCAGACACAACCCCTTCTTCAAGCACAGTTCAACCTGTGGACACTGGATAATGCTGGACATGGCAGACACAGAGGTTTCAATCTGTCATGAAAGTGGTCTAGTCCACTCCATCGCCCAAAGGTATATGACCTCCATCTACTGCAGGTCGTGTATTGATTTTTCCACCTGGATTTCATGTTTCAGGTGTGGGTTCATTACACACAGCGACAATACACATGAGCAAAATGGGGCGTGATGCCGTCGTTTAACAATGTCTCTACATTTTGTCCATGTTCATGAATATACACATTATTTGCCATTTTTGTGACACAAATACATCTGTTTTGTAAAGAAAATTCCATATTAAGGTCAAAACCCTACATAGATATATCCCCACTTGCTTGTATATATCTTCCACCAACATCTTGCATCACAGAGTCGAATTCCCACATCTTACATCTTACATACAGGCAAGAGGAACTACAAAAGTCTTATTTTCCCTCAGATCACATTACAATTACATTACTCTCATAAATAATTGCCCATTATTACAACAGAAGTGCCAACAGGCATAATAATAAAAGACCAAGTTACACAACAAAGAGCACTATCAACAATTTGTAACTTTTCAGCTCATTTATCCTTCAATCCCCAGTATAGGCACTAGCAGATACTAGTTCTTAGTAGAAAATCTGAATTCCAATAGAATAAATCAGTTGAATGCTGGGCTATGTTAGCTATTGCCTGTACTTAACACCCCATGGTTTCTGCCTATTCATCTAATTGGGTACAGGTCGCCTCTCAGTACTGAAGTGTGAAAAGAGCACTTATTTTATTTACTACAATTCATTATTTATATTCCCTAGAGTTCCCTGTGAGACCTGTCAGAATGCATTACTGAAATCTTTCTTTTGAGTCACTCAGCTAAAAGACTTTTCTACAGACTTTTTTCAACAGATCAGAGTTACTGTCATTTAATTTTTTTATTACAAATGTACGACAACATTTAGTCGCATAGGTCTGCTTGAATAATAGTAAGTGGCATCGGTATCACACCTGACATATTTGATGCTCATTTTCAAGCCTGACATCCTGCTGCTCCTTGGACTGGTCTGATAGTGTAAGAGCTGAAAAAAAAATACAAGCAGAAGTTGCTGTGGTCTGATGGTTACAGAACATTGCACATAACTGCATATTGTTCCCTTCTCTCTGGCCTTTTTTCTGCCACTTTCATACCATCGCACCATCTAATGAGGGCAAGAATGGCATTTCTTTTTATTGAAATATTGCCTCCAACTTGATATGTCACAAAAAAAAATCCAAGCCTTAGCAAAACACCATCGCAAACAGTTTTTTTTTTTTTTTTTACGAGCTGCCGTACTCCCTTGTGTCTAGTGAATTTACATTGGCATAAGCTGAGCTCCCATTTAAATAAGCGGTTTACCTGGATTCAACTCCTCAGAGATGGCAGGGTGTTGATTGGCCTCATGTGTCCAGGGTCATAACATCTTAAATATAACTTTCTTTTGGGTTTTCCCTTCGGGTGACACCACAGTGAATCCAATTCGCATATTTGATTTGGCAGGAGTTTTTATGTCGGAGGTACTTCCAAGACACAAACCTTGTATTTATCCAGTCTTGGGATCGGCACAATGAGACACAGAGCTGTAGCCCCCTTGCGGCTACAGCTGTAGGCAGTAGCGTGAAGGGTCCTGCTCAGGAATTGAACCCCAGTCCCCTGTGTATCAGGCTGGTGCACAGGACTATAACTTCTTAAGTATAGTCTGTTAAAAAGCCACAACAAACTCAACTAGAATAATATTTTAACATATTTACAATACTCAGTTATTTACACAATATTCATGTTCCTCCAAATGTGAAGTTACCACAGACACAGTGCACAGTATGTGAGATCTGCACTTTGTCAAAACTAGTAAGTCACTGTGACATTAAATGTATCCAAGAGGAAATATCAAGTCTACCAAACAAATCAAATCCAGGGTTAATTTAATATTGTGCCTGTATTCCTGGCATATCTGCTCGCTGCTGGGATAATGGCTCTCCTGGTTTATCTGCTTTCTGTGATCTCATTTGCTGCTACGTCTTTGCTTGGCGTATGAGCAAAATGGTGTTGTGTTTGTTATGTAACTTGCGTACCCACTGGTAAGCACTGCTGCACTTGTTCAAGGTGATATTACCCACAGTATTCACACACGTTTCTGACACAGACAAAGCTCACAACCCACTAATAGGTTTACAATGCAGCATTTTGCACTGTGTACAGTTCACACCTCCGCCCACTGAAACACTCTGGGGAAGTCACTGCTGTGTGTTTAAGTCATTTGGGGCCATTCTAGAATCCTGTTCGTGAATTCAGAATGTCTGAAGCTACAGAACCAGAAAAGACACACAAATAACCCAAATGCGTTTTTCATGTTGGTTTCCTCTTTCAAATCTCCAGCCACATGTGCATCGACTCGGTCGACACACGGCCTGATGAACGACAGCTGGTCAGGCCCTGAGAAAAACACGGTGCAAGAATATGCCAAGATGTTGTGTTTACAGTTTAGGAAAGCCTAAGAAATTACTCTGAGCAGGTGATTACTTGGCTGAATTAAGTAGTGTGATGGATTTACCCGGAGGTAATAACACGCCCAGCGAAAGACAAATGTGTGAGTGAAACCTAGCCGACTGCAAATGCATGATAACCAGGTAAAACACACATGCACTTACACACCCATATGATATATACACACACACACCATCGTGTTCATATTAGACTTAACAAGGAGAAAATTGTGGTTTAACAGGAATGTGGTGACATTTGTTTTTGGTTGCTGGTGTATTTCAGCCTCTCTTCACTCCAATACTGTACTTCACCTGTCAGTCATTACAGACTGTTCCAAGATGGTACTGTTTTCCCTCTAATCTCTGCCAGTTGTGGTTGCTGGTTTGTCCAAAGAGGAGAACATATGGCCTCATTATGTTAGAAGGTTTATTTGAACATAAAATTAAAAGAAATGAAAAACTGAAATCAACTATTTGCTCACACAAGTTTAACACATGTTTGAAAGGAGTGGGCAGAAGTCTAAACTTATTCAACCCTACCCCTTCTCCCCGCATTATGCCAACTAGCCTGCTTCCATTAAATAACTAACACTACTACTACCACCACCACTAGTAACAATATTAATCAACTTGAAACACACATGATCACACAGAAAAGGACATAAACGAACGAATGAACGGATTTTTGGTCCCAACACCATAAATGCAAAAAAAGGACCAACTTGTAGAGAACACAAATGAATAAATACACAGACACATAGTAACATAAATAATATATTGAACCTATACATACAAAATTAAATAACACTGTATATTCCAACCCCTCATAAGTACGAGAGAGTCAAAAGGGCAGTGTTGGAATAAGCTGCACAGTAATTCTACACAGAAGGAAAGTTGTTGAGACTCTAGTATAGCTTACGTACGAAAATAATTTTGATATTTTGACAAATAAACTTTTTACTACATTTGTTTAAGAACTTTTTGAGCCTCCCTTGCACTTCCCGGTGTGATGGTCCACCAGGCATGTGAAGTTTATTGCGTACACCGACCGGGTGGTGATTATTATGAGTAAGGTGGAGTGTGTGTGTGTGAGTTTCTCCACCCCTCTAGGTGCCGAGGTGATGGAGGACACCTGTCGCAGGTTAAATCATCAAACAACCGGGTTAAAAGAGCCTGCAACATCCACCTCGGTGCCAAAGTGTGTTTTCACGTACCTCTGGGTAACAACGCCTGGCCAGTTCACCAATGATCTTGGTTTGGATGTGTTTTACGCTTGTGGATCGTGCTAGACTTACGCTCGCCTTTTGTGTGTTTTTCCCCCAGTGCTCTCACGCTCCTCTGCCTCGCCATCACCACCTGCCTACGTATTTTGGACTTTGATTACGTATTAAGGATTTCAGTTAAAAGGACATCGGTCTGAACACCGCAGAGATGGCAGTGCAGTGAAGAGGCTCCTGATAGAACCAGAGTAATTACAGAAATACTCCCTTGCAAATTGAGAATTTATGCAAGACGAAAAGTAAGAAGAAGGGGGTAAGACGGTTTATAAAGCCCCAGTTAAAATAACTGCAAGAGATAAACAAATATGGAAGCAGAGCTAACACTAGCTAGCAACGAAAAAAGGTGGGGTTCCGCCAGGAAAATAAAGAACAATTGGCGACAATCAGTGAAGAAATTATGAAAGCAAATGCAAGAATCACTGAGGCAGAGGAGAGGATTGACGAGACTGACGAGAGGATTCAAAAAACGGAAGAAGTGGTAATGGAGCTGCTAAAACTACACTTGAAGCTGGAAGACAAGCTAACAGATCTGGAAAGTAGATCCAGACGAGAAAACATTAGGATTTACGGGGTTCCAGAGGGGACTGACTCAGAGACAATGACAGATTTCGTGGAGAATTTACTGCAAGAGGGACTGGGGCTGAGTGGAGACGAATCACATCTCCAAATAGAAAGAGCACACCGGGCGCTTGGATCGCGAACACCGTAAAGCGCACCACCACATTCCATAATTGTGAAGTTTCAGAGCTTCAAAATGAAAGAGTCTCTACTCCGCAAGGCTTGGCAGAATAAAGGATTCACCTGGCGGGAGAAGCGAATAAACCTCGACCAAGATGATCCACCAGCCATCCTCAAAAAACACAGAGAATATACAGAAGTTCACAGAGTTCTGAAAGAAATGGAGGGAATTCTGTAGGAAAAACATTGTGAGATTCTTTGTGACTCCCGCCCACAAAAGCTATCAGAGCGGTGGAGCCCCGTGCTGGAGACTCTGTGGGACTGGTAACGCCAATCATTATCACATCTTCTGGAGCTGTCCAACGATCAGGACATTCTGGGGACAATTACACGAACCTATCAATAATATATTTATGGATAATATCCCTCTTACATTTGAATCTTTATATCTCGGAGACATTTCAGTTGAAAACTCGAATACTAAGGACAAGAAATTACTGGGAATACTTCTGGCAGCGGATAGAAGTGGATGGAAATTAGACACCAGATTGACATTTTAGAGAAAATATCATTTACTCTTAAGGGACGTATAGAAACATTCTTCAGAATTTGGCCCAAATGGACTGAATACGTGATGCGGTAAATTCAGATGGGATTTAGACCTGTAAGGATATGGTATGAAACCATTTAACATCCAAAAATCTGATGTGAAATATAAAGTAATTTGCTTCTATTAATATTTTATTTTGTTCCATTTGATTTTTTGATTTTTTGGTTTAGCCTTTATTCAAAAGTCTGGAATGGCAAAATGTGTATCTCCACCTCAACAAATGAATATATTTATACTGTAATGTCAATTGCTTTTCCAAATAAACAGTAAATAATAAAAAAAGGACATCGGACATCGCCTTCGGATTTAAGTTTGTTTATGGAGACTAATAGACTTCGGACATCGATTTAATTAATTGAGAGACTTTGTGTTGGAATAAAACCTGTTGTTCACTCACCGTCGTATCCGCTCCTGGATCTATCTATAACCACATGTAACACCTGGTTTGATATACACTGAGGGAACTGACTATTTTGACCTTTATTTGTCAGATTTTTACAGTTACACTGATGCGATATGGAATTGATCAATTATTCTATTATAGGATTTATTAAATAGATTTAGAAAGCTTTTACAAACAGATTAACCATCGTAGCAAGGGTTTCTTCTGTCGTCATCTGTACTTGTGGGGTAGTCACAAGTACAGATGA
>JAPTHA010000016.1:10623730-10633816 GCA_029814585.1 Gymnapogon annona | reverse complement strand
GGTCCATGGACTAAATAATAAAAATAATAACAATATGTTAAATGTTAATTCCCGTGTTTTTATGCAGCGCTTTTTGTTATTACTAAAATCCATTAATAGTCAGATCTGTTAAAGTTAAGAGATGGATGTTCGGAACGAACTTAAAAATATATTATTTTGAAATCTTGTCTGGTCTGAGTCTGTCGTCAAGAGCGTTTTCCCTAATATGTTTTTCTGATCCATATCAGTCTTAGAGTCTGACTACTGGGTTTTTTTTTTATCGTTTCCTTTGTTTTTATTAGAAGCTGTCAGTGAACATTATTTCAATCAGTAATCAATCAATAAATACTTTATTTATACCCGTACAGAAATTGCTGACCATGTATATTTTGACATACATTTTGACAGGTATTTATAATAATTAGTCATTTTAATACTGCAACAGGTTATGGGGTTTGTGGAAAAATATATAGTATTATTTCTCTAAAAATCGCTTTCATTTTCCACCAAAAAATTATCAGTCGAACATGTTTCGAATGAAATTTGATTCAGCAATTAATCTAATTTCCAGTCTAAATGGAATCTCGTCATCTACAATTACAGTACTTTGTGACATCAGTGGTGATATCAACATTGGAACATTCTCATTGAAAACATGATTAAGCTTTTCAGTGTCTCAACCAGTTATTTTGAAAAATACTATTTTTGACAGGTAAAAAGAATTAGCACAATATGATTCTTCCTCTGTGCACTAGAAGCGCATCCCTGCCAAAGACACTCATATTTGTTGTCTGCTATCTCCATCTCCCTTTATAATGAGTTACAAAGACCTGGGTGCATTCAAAGACTGAGTAAATATACAGAACGTGTTCAAACAGGAGCAGTCGACGTGCTGTGTTTTTTGAAGTACCTAAGAAAGCCACATAAAAGCCCTGGACTCAATGACAGGTTATTTTTTCACTTAAAAAGAGAGGCTCTCACCTTCTTAATGTGGACAGAAAGCACTTGTGACACATACAATATTTTTGGATGACACTGACTATACGCAGACAAACTGCGAACCATCGGCAGCGGTGAGTTTCAACATAAAGCCTGACACTCTGAAATCATTAGAGCATAGCAGACAGCGCACCATTTCTCAGTATCACCTTCACACACACACACACACAGATAAAGGCTGACTTTATTTGGACTATCTACCTGGACAACCACATGAGGTTTGACACTTTGCCTTCTCTTCTACCTTGGAATCCCCAACTGTATTGAACTACCACTCCATGGAGGCAGCTATCAACAGGCTGGTATTGGGTTACAGCATATGTTATATTAAACGGTAATGGTGGTCTGTGTGTTATTGCAACACTAGCCAAATTAAGAAAGAAAAGAAGGTACATTTACAGCATTTGATTTCATTAGTTTGTACAGATCCTCTTACAAATTAATAAATAACAGTAATATCACAGTAATAAATAGAGCTAGGTAATGGGAGAAAAACAAAATTTAAAAAATAGAATAGAATAAAACAAAATAAAGAATGCAAGGTTTACAGTGACAGCTGTACTCAGATAACAAAAACAAAAGGCTGTCTAACAACTTCAAGAAATGACAGAGTACTAAAGGAAATCCTGCCAAATTATGGTTGAAATTCGCCAACAGTTTAAATGAGGTGATACAGTTGTGATTGTGACAGTGGATCATGACCCACTGTGTATCCTTACCTATTACTTAATTCTGTAACGTGTGGAAGTAAACAAGGCTCAAGTGCACTGTATTAAAAGTGAACACAAAACATGTATTAGCAAAGCACATGAAACATGAAATGCCAGAACAAGAACACAGACAGAAATCACAAAAACCTGACCAGAGTCCAAAATGTATAACATGAGGAACGGGGAAGCCAGAGTTCAGATGGTTACGGCAGGGGAGGAATGGCAGCACAATGGCAACAGATGAGCCTGCGCTGCACAGTTTCCACACTGGCCCTTTACAGAGGGCCTTATTGACAATGTGGAGCAGCTGTACAGCCTGGGACAGGTGAACCATATCTGAAATTAGGTCATCCCTTGAGGGAGGGGGAGCGGCACAAGTCACAGCAAGAGCAGACCATGACAATTTCATCTTCAAAGTGCAAGAGTGGTTGTTTAATGTTACCACATACGTGTCTGTAAACTGTATATACTGATAGCTGTGGAGATGCCTCTAATGTCATGTGTTGTCGGCCCAACTTCAATTGAGCTGACCCAAGAAACTGCTACCAGTTATAATGTTTGCTTTTTTCCTGCTGACTAATTAATTCATCATATTAGTTAAAGTATCAAACAATACAAAGTTTGTTTAAGGAGTCTGTGTCTTTCATCGCTGCGTTGGTAGCACACTGTCATTTACTGTCACTGCACTTTCAGCGTTGACAGGAGGATGCTATTCAGTCCTCTCTCCGACGGCACGATCAGTCCTAATGCAGGGTTAGAGCTATATCTCTGAGTTGCTGGGTGGCGTCCATAGCTCTTCAGTGTGAGAGCGAAAAGGTCCATCCATGCCTGTCGTTATTGGACGTATAGACAGTGAACTGATTGCCTGCTGATGAGCGCACATGATAAAAAAAGAAGAAAAAGTTTGTGTGTGTGTGTGTTTGTGTGTATGACTACTGATGAAAAAAAAGGAACAGAGCAACATAGCGAAATGAGGCAGAAAGAATTAAAGGGATTTAAATGTTTGTCAACACAGCAACAAAAACACAACTGCCTCCCGTTTCTTTTCACTTCCTGCTGCCGTCATTCATCCATTAATGAGTGGCTCAGAACAGAGTGACTCAGCGTTAAATCAAAGACTACTCCCAACTCGCTAATTATGTCAGGGACAAGCTGAGACAGATAGTCCACAGAGACCAGCTGTCCCCCTCTCAGACATTGTGTAGTTCAATGACAAGAGCCCCAGCAGAGAGAAGATGTGTACATGCTCACAGTTAGGTAACTGTGCAACACACACCCGCAGTGCAACACAAACTACACACACGGGATATTCCCGAAGACATTTTATAATTAGTAATAATCATTTTCCCATATGGACACACATATAAACACTTACAAGCAACTGGTACAGGTGTAAGAAAATACTGACACAATAGTAAATACTATTATGTCACTTCTCACAATCAATGTATTATTATTAGATAAAAAGGTAAATACTTTATATAAATAAAATATTTTATAATTATAATTAAACCAGTTTGAAGATAATTACTGATGTGCATACATAGGAATAAAAGAGGAATGTGTCTGAAAACAAAATTAATCTGCTTTTTTCTGCTGCATACATAATGACTTAATGCCATTGAATTCACTTTATTTTTCTATTCATTTCATACAGATAAAATACATCTAGTGAAAAAGAAGCACCAACACACACAGAAATCACTGATAATGACAGGTAAGTACTTCAGATGATGGTTAAAAGTATCTACTCATATGCTTATGAGCATCAGAGAAGGAGGTGGCACAAGAATGCAGTGCAGTGTAATCACAGACTGTGTGTAAATAGTAGACTTAGGAATAACATCAGCCATTGGAAATCATTTTGAACCAGCGGTTTGTAATTCAGCCACCACCATGGTAGTTTTAGGGAGTCACAAGTGACCATATTTGGACAAAGGGGGCAGAAGTACAGGAGCCTGAGAGGTCAAAGGTGAACTCATATTGCTTTGCTAAAGTTATTGTAATATTCACTACAGGGTTCTTACAGATTTCAACAAGTTAAATATAAGACTTTTTAAGATGGCTTGAAACTGAATTTTAATGACCATACTGGCAAAAATGTGTGACTTGGAGAATTTAAGAAAGTTTTTTTATTTACACTGTAGTGATTCCTGCTGTTCCAAATCATTTCTCACCAGGGGCTGGAAAGTTAGCAATAGCTGGTTCACAATTTCAATATAAATTGTCAGGTTGGAATGGATGGGAGTAGATAAATGATTATTTATTTATTTACTCATTATATTATTATGACATATTCTTAGCAGCTTGGGTATTTAAAATAAAACAGTGCACAACTTTATGGTGACATACTGTAACTCAAGACCTATAATATCAAATTTAATACCTTTTTAATACTTCTTTAAGGTAAATGTAGATTTGTAAATTCAAGAATTAAGACTTTTTAACAGAACCCCAATACTAGAATAATTGTAATCTTATAATGATGCATGTTTATCTGGTTAAATAAAGATTAAGTGACATCATATCACGGAACTCCTGCTGATATAAGGCACTATTAGCCAAAGCATGAACTCCCACTCTTCCACAGACACACTGCACTGTACTTCCTCCTCTCAACTTCTGAAATGTCTACATGCACTGTATCAAGCATATTCCGCTAAGCAATTCCCTGACCAGCATGTCTTAATTTGAGATCTCCGATACTGTATGGGAGACAGTGAAAAAGTTCAGCTGAATTTCCATCAAATCCGTCGCACCTCGCTGTCATATTTGTTTACAATCAATTTTGTGCTGGTTGCAGAGACACCGAGGCCCGGAGGAAGAGTCCGTGTTTCAGAGCAGGCCACTCTGGTAACAGTTCTGTTGGTACGCCTTGGCAGTGCTGCAGGAAGGAGGAAGTGGGTTTGGAGGGGGTGGCTTAGGGTTGCCAAGGGTACACACCAACAGTAGAACGAAGGAAAGCTGAGGAGGAAAGATAGTGCAGGACTCATTATCAACTACAGCAGTAGAGAGTTTAGCCGACATGAGGAGAGCTCCTCGGGGCAACAAACACACATCGCACACATCCACTTTGCCCGGCGTCTCCACTTTCACTCATTCTCTCATCGTTCTTTCTAAATTCCCTATCGTCATTGCACAGTCTCAGTCATCCTTTTTACTCTCCCGTGGTCCATACATCATATTTATGCTTTGTGTATTTCTCCCTCTCTGTCCCTGGGTGTCCCTCTTTTGCTGAGCGGTTATGTAGAGCATACAGAGTCAGCACCGAGGCCTCTGACAGCTTTCAGAAGAACAACACAGGCTCTCCATGAATGTCCCCACTTTGTTGCAGTTTGGAGTCAAGTGTGCCGGAGGACACATTTTGCACATGTGCATCGAGTGACAAAGTTCATAAAGAATGTGTGCCCATCTGAAATATGTGTGATGCGATGCCCATCTAAGAAAAGTGGAAAAGGCAAGTCAGACGCACTCAGAGGGAAAATGACAGGTCCCCTGTTAATTACACCAGCTAATAGAACAGCTGTTGATTCATTCCTGCGCCGGCGGGGTTCACGGCAGGACAGGGTGGCTCGGTTAGGATATGTGAAGCATTAAGATGGACGGCTGTGGCTGCGGTCAGAGGCTAAGTAAGGGAAAGAGAAGAGCCATTAGAATGATGTAGTTCAGGGACTGCAATTGTCTCTGGCCAAGGATACGTCAAAAACATCTGTCACTGTGGACCAACTCTTACTTGAAGGTGCTCTGAAGACGGATGTGAGGAGTTCCTAAGCACCAAGTGTTCACCAAGTGTTCTTTGGAAGTCTGTAAAGTTTACATCTCTGATATTTTAGTTGCAATTTTCATCTCAAAGATCTCGTTACTCCTCATGACCCATTCATTTGATTTCCAAATAACATCCCATTCATCGTCCTCCTGTTTCCATGGCAACGCAGCCTCACACATCAACTCAATGGTGTAAGTTTGCAAAATATCCCCAGCAGGAGTGGGAACTTAGCTAATTAATAATACACATTTTGGTGAATGTAACACAAAGGCTTCTGTACTTATGCATATTTGACCAGTTGACATGGAGCTTTATTCCTTTAACAGTTTTTAATGCTAATGCTGTTTCTGGCAGTTTGTTATTAGGAGTAACATCCCCGCTGCAAAGGGCTGATAGAAGGGGAAATCCAAGCATAATATGGAAATACACAAGGCCCCTTTGCAGATCTCCTCTCTGCCCAAATCATAAGACTAAACAGACACATACACAGCCTGACACTTGTACAGCCACCTCGCCAGTGATTAAAACACAGCTGCACAGAAATACATAGAATTCTTATTTCCACTCAGATCGCTTGAATTACTAAATGCTTCGAGATCATCATGGAATATTTGTTAAACAAGACACAGGTATTGTACTTTGCAGCTGTTATATGAATCTGAACAGAGTGAACTACAGTTTATCTCAAATTATTTTACATTAATGTTGTTTGTAATTAAGTTCAACCTTAATGTAGAGCTAAACAAGACACACAATAAGTAAGATTTACACAATTGTTTCACCATGCTCTTACGTTAACAACAATAAGGGAGAGTCAATACCCAGATGAAATAGCAGCTCGGTATTCTTGGACGGCCGTTAGTGGGCAGGTAACCTTCTTTGCTCATATCCAAGGAAAAGAAAAGATGAATTGCAAATAAAAGCGATGGATGGAGGGGATGTGTGTGTGCACCACACATATTGTGATACTATTAGAAGAAGGTTATCTGGCTCAGGAAAGGCAAAAAAAAATCATTGAGGATATGAAGCCATGAATTCAAACAATGTCAAATACTGCAAAAAAAATTTAAAAAAAGATGACAGTGAAGTTCACAGAATGCAGCAGTCAGCATGTCTTTTTTACACTGCCCTGACAGTAATTATATAACAGACATATGGGCAATAGTAGACACTGCAGACCTAAACTTCAAATCTTCTGGCTGGGATTAAAAAAAATACATAATAGAAAACTCTCATGATTTTTAGAAGGTGTGAACATGCACATAATTTTCAAAGAATCAGAATTTAGGTCCAGCAAATTACATAACTACAAATGATTAGTTAAGACTTTCGCAATATGCTCAAGTAAGAGAGCGAGTCTGAACACTGGAGAGGAGGAGACAATGATAAGAAGGCAGAAATTCAGCACGGACATGTTAAATGGCAAAGGAGGGTGAAATATTCATACTCTAATTAATGTCTATAAATAGAAATAGTCTGTGAATTACCAGCGTAGAAATGCTTAGTGCTCGTCAGCACAAAGGTCTGCGCTTACACAGTACAGTAGAGGCGGAGGGACACTGATAATGGAGAAAGTGTGAGACGATGATAAGCCTCATCCTCTCACTTTCTATACATACGCTTTCCAAACGGAAGGAAGGAGTAGATAGATGACTTATGAATGTTGGAGATGGATTCGCTTGAGAGATGAAAAACTGGCCAGGAGAGGGCGCTCCACACTTGGAGTACAGCAGAGCGTGCAAAGCACATGCACACACACACACACACACACACACACACAATGCAGTCTTAATCATGGTCACCAGCAGTAGATACCAATCTTTTCATGGTCATTACACTTAAAGCCTCCACTAATTTGACTAGTTCTGCATCATTTTACATATATTTCCTTGCCTCTTACTGCACTTCAATCCCTCTGAAGCTTTGCAGTGTTCGACTCCTCTGACCGGCACAGGCCTGATGGACGCTATACTCGTGTATAACACTGAAGAGTATGTTCATCCTTTTGCTAGCGATTATTTATACCTTGTCATTAGTAGAAAAAAATCCAGCAGTGCCTCATAATCCAATCAGCAGAAGGAATACGTACTTGCTTTTAAGTGCATTACATTCTTTGGATCTACCGATGCTGCGTTGCCATAGCAACAGGATGCCAAGGTAGTCAAAATAACTACTGGGGGCACTGAGGTTGTTAGGAATATCAAATGTGCTTCAGAGATGTTAGTCAGCAAAAATCTGTGATTCGCGCTTCTGATGGAACTTCTTACTGAATGATGATCTATGAACTTTGAGGCAGAAGCAGGGTGACAAAAATAAAAGGTTTGTTGATACACTGCTGCTGACTGTTCGACTGAAGTGCCATGTACTGCATCTTCTTGACAACACGATCAATCACAATAAATACATTCCTGGAGAAGAGCAACTTCTTTGGAAATGAAACTGAATCTACAAGCAAGTGCGCCGAAATGTATGCTGCCGTCAAGTCGACATTTGCATGTTTATATAATAGAATATCCATCAATGTATACGCCATGCTCATTGACTTAATAATGTAATGAACTGCAGCGTCTTTGTCCCCAACCACAGCCTACTCACATCCTCATATCTCCCTGAGAAACTTTCAAATCGTCACACATCCATATTCATAAGGTTATTATTAGGTCACTGAAATAGGAGTCCACTGTGTCAGAACACCTCGTCCTGAGATGAGTCGGGGAGTGCAACCCTGGGTCCTCCATATTTATGCCAGCCACTTAAACAAAACACAAAGCAAGTCCTTAAGCAGAGAATTTTAAGTGTTGTTAAATATTAAGAAAAAAAAATTCTATATATATATATACGCATATATATATAACTATCTCTATACAGTTTTTGGTAATTTGCTGCCTATGCCTAGCAAGACATTGATTATTCCACAACAGTGAGTTCCGCCCGTCTGTGACCCCCTGAACACAAGGTTAAGTAGAGTCGACTAGATTAACATGTCTTCCGTGTCTGCTTTACAGAACCTTTACGCCAAAATATCAGTTATTTGCAAGTCCTTCATGTGGTAAAGTGCAGAAAATATCCCCTTTTTACACACTATCAAACATTAATTCCATCAGTTATCAGCTATGACTTGTAGTTCCGAGCTCTAACGTGAAATTACACCATTCCTCCGGTTAACCGTCATCACAAAAGCAGCTGGGTCCCTCAGCAGTATTCTTTACCATGTCACGTACTCAGGAGGGTTGGGCAGTTTTTTTTCTCGCCACTTGTCTGAGAAACACAATTTTCTCTGGTGAACATCAGTCTTGAACTGTTTACAGGGTGCATAACAAGACAGTTGTTTGTTTTAAAAAATAATTAAATAAATAAAAATATAAATAAAGGGTCATGAATTGGACAAATAAGCCAACCGTTCCTCAGCGGGTACAGGTCTGAGTGGCGTTAGTGAGGTGTTGTTAGTGGGATGGATGGTGTTGGAGGCCATGTACATGCAGTCTGGTTGCAAGGTTAGTGAAGCTGAGTCGCCGAAAAAGTAAATGCAGAGAGAGGTAGAGATGTCATTACTGTAAGGACTGAAGCCAGGTACCTGAGTATATCTCCCTGCTCTTCAATTTCATCAGCAACCTCTTCACTCCTGCAACGATGTGAAGAAGGCTGTCATCATTTCACGCTTGCGACAATGCCCCCACCCCACCCCCCACCCCAATTGTCCCTTCCTCTGGCGTGTGGACAGGGTTCATGTATTTTATTTGTATGTTTTTTGGTTCAAGTCAATTTTATAGCACACATGTGTTTGCCTCCATGGGATTTACACCTTTTGTCCTATGGACGGAGTAGAAAAAAAAATCTTAACTGGAAACAAAAGTACATCTAGAGGACAGATCCCTTTTGCATTACAAGCACAGACGCTTAACTTTTGCACAAGGAAATTTACATATATATTACTGCTTGTATTATTTTTACATTTCTCATAAAAATATTATACTTATTAGAAATTATTATTGTTTTCCAGTTTATGGCCAAAAAAGTACATAAATAAAAAACTGAAAAACAAAGATTGGTCAGTAAGAATGCACATATCCAACAGAAGCGATATGAGCGATCAGATACACAGAGCACACACAAAAACAGGTAGATATTTCCCAGCATCACCGCGCACTCATTACACCACCTGTTTGGCACCCTCCTTTTGTCTCGGCGCTGTGTGACTGGTGTGTTTAGTGGACAGCGGACATCTGCTTGGTCCGTACCTGTGTTTCTGTCTGGTAAAATACAGCAATGCTTCTGCAGAATGCCTGGCAACACCTTTGAAGAAAAAGCAAAGGATGATGGGGAGGGGGTTAGAGAGAGAGAGAAAAAGAAAGAAAGAGAGAAAGACATTAATATCGCAGCAGCTCAAAGTAGATAAACAGGGTGTCGGTCACAGCCATGCTGTGACCTACAATTACAGTGAAGCAACAGGCATTCGTTTCTCACACCATTTGAATCAAAAGGAACTGTTTGAGTCTTCTTTTTCTGCAGTGATCTCTGAGCAGCCGAGCACTAAATGGTCCCCAATGCGTGCACACGCGGAGGGTTCAATTTAAATTTTGCATGTCACAGTCAAAGGTGGGTTAAATGGTGTGTGAAGAGAAATATGATACG
>JAPTHA010000016.1:10602415-10615769 GCA_029814585.1 Gymnapogon annona | reverse complement strand
TCAAGCAGCAGGGCGACGGCCAGAGGCGTGGCCGACCTATCAAATCTTGACAGGAGGTCACGCCTCTGTAAACAACACCAGCTGTTTTAAGACACGTCACACACGCCATCTGGTGACACCTCTGAGGAAGACGGAAGTATTGCGTTGAAACATGTCAGGTAAACAAACTTACCTTAGTGTCTAAGATAAAAGAACCTAAAAAATCTATGAAAAGTAAAGACACAATGAATATTTGTAGACTCTCTCTTCCTACCAACACACCTTCCTCCTCTCCTTCTTTGAGTTACCTGTGTTCTAAAAGCACTGCTACAAAGGTGTAGGCTACTATACATTATGCGTGTTAACTGTAAAGGAGAGAATAATTGGGAAATAATGTTCTATTTTTCTGTTTAACTGCATTTTACTTTGTCACTCCCATTTATGAGACCATGTATGAAGACAATAATTCTCCCTGGACAGAAAGAACAATTTAACTTCGCCTTTTAACATAAAACACTCGTAAAGTACAACAACGAACACTAAACTATGCTGATATGGATACAAAAGGAAATTCAGCACAATTTACAAACCTCATTTCCATAAATTTGAGATATTTTCTATGAAGACAATAACAATGACAGTATTTGAACCTCGAAAGTATGAAAAATAAAAATATTTCAGCACAGTACTTTCGATTAATATCCCTAACCGAATTTTGCAAACAAATCTTTTTTTTTCTTCTCATTTTTGCTGCCACAGGCTGACGACAATGTGAGAATTATTGGAATAAATCTAGAACTTCATCATGAGATGAAGATTATACACAGAAACCTTAAATTACGATGTGTTTGGTTTTTACTGCACTTTCTGACTTTGTTCCTCTGAAATATATGCATCAGTAACTTTAAGCATGCCCATAGCGGATTCTTGTACGCTCCTGGGCTTTAGACTCTCAGCTTTATGTTCCCTGGCTGGAAATATTATGATCAATAGCATGAATGTCCTTCCCACAGCAGGTACGTATGAGGACAGTTTTCACACACTAACACCAGACCTTCACAAACTAGCTTTCAAAAATGCAAACAGGCGAACTGCCATCATACTTCACCGATATCAAGGTCAATGTTTTTTTTACTATCCAACTGGTTTGGATGTGAATTATTTAGTGTTTTGGATACACAGGAAGAAAGTGAGCTGCTTATTAATACAACTACAAGGTAGATAACTACCTGTTTTGATAACAACTTTGTCATGTGTCTGATGTGTCAAGCTGTGGTTGTGTATGTCCGGTCATCTTATTTTGTTAACGTCCTGTCTGAGTGTGTTTCCTCTAGTGTGTGCCACCAGCCTTACCTTCTGTCTCCGCACACCTGATACCCATCGCTCCAATTCATGTCACCTGTTGTCTGCGTTATTTAAACCCCGCGTCTGTGTCAGATTGTTGTCCTTGTGTCAGTACCAAGGTTTGTCTTGTGGGAGCCCTAGTAGTAAGGTAATCTGTTGAAACATATTGTATTTTCCTAGTCTTGTTGAACAGTCTTGTCTAAAATGTATTTATCCTCATCAGAGTGCTTTTGATTTGTAGTTTCTTGATCGAATGTTTAAAATGTTTTTTCCTCATAAGTGATTTTGATTTATAGTTTTGACACTTTATGTTTCCTGTTGTGGGCTTTTTGGTTAAGTATAGATAATATTATTCACGGTGTTTTTTTCCGGCGCTTTTTGTTAAGAAAAATAAAAAGAAATTGTTATGGTTAAAGTAAACATAAAATAAATACTTGAAATTCGAATAATCTGCTTTTGGGTTTCATTCGTCACATCGCACCTAACAGACTTGACCACAATATGAAGATTAAAACGGTGATTCAGCAGAGCTTAATCAAATCTATTTCACCTGTAATCAGAATTTCTGCAGCCTGAATGTGCCTTCATTAATGTGGGCCATTTCATTAGGCTGTTATATTCAAGATCATTATGTCATGTAAGGGGTTTGCTACCAGCCCTGTTGTAAAAGGCTTGGACACTTGCCAATTTTAATGGAATTAAATTTGTCAACAGCTGCTTAAGTCCACGAGAAACTATTGTAGCAATTAATCATAATAAACCACAGGACTGAAATATCCAGTTATGTCTCTCATGCTTCATAGAACTTCAAGAACCCTAAGAAGTACAGATGGATCAACAAAACTCTTTCACAGGTAGAAGGTAATAAATTGCAAAAAATGTATTCAGCATCTTTTAGCTGTTGATAGTTTAAGAGACTAGGAACTTGTGAGAAAAAGTCTTGTTTCTTTGTAGGCAGAAAAGACAAAGTGCACATTCTTTTGTGGAAGGACTGATGTTTATGTAAAAAAAGAAGCGCAGATTCACATTCGGGAAAATTTTGAAGAGCATCTGAAAAATAAGCCTCATATGAGCCTCTTCCTTTAACTTAACCTCACATCCCCATGTAGTCGATTAAACCATTCATGATTCAAACTAAGAAAAAAAACACTTCATCACAATGTACAAGTCATTAGCAAAACTTGAAGCACTCTCTAGTCTGTTTGGTCTTGTTATATTGTTATACCTTGTTTTCCTGTTATGCTTCAAATGTCGTTATACTTCGTATGCACCGATGGAAACACCTTTAAAGATCATCTTTTTTTTATGTTACTGTCCTGGCTAATTAGAATCAGCATACATGTTTTAACCATGTAAGAAGTATAAAGTACAGATATTTATGTTGAAATACAGTAAAAATCAGACATAGACAGTAAATAATTGGAGGAAAGTGCAGATACCGGAATGCTACAGTTGTACAAATACTCTGTCACCTCTGTATATTACAAACTGTATGTGTTACAAGGGAGGAAAAAGGTTCAAGACAACAAACCACCTTTATAATGAACCTAATGAGTCATATCTGACATGTGGCTACACAGCAGCAATCACAGTAGTAATACTGGGAGAACTCGAAGACACCCACCGGATTGGAGAACCTGTGTACCCTGTACACAAAGGTGATTACTTTAGTGGTGCAAATGTACACAAGCACACACAGCGAAATGCGCATTCCATCTGTACTATCACGTACTATACACTGGACACGCATGCATGATTGGATTCATAGAGATCTGCCGTATCCATTCTATTCCCATTCCCTCTGCATTGCTGTCCTGAAGCCAAACTATTATAGATAGGGAGGCATTCATCAAGCGTTCGTTGAATGAATGCAGACATAAAAAAACAGGAACACACACAATCAGAGTCAGGATATGGGAGGTTGGCATTGAGTGCACGGTGGTGTAAGGTAAGTGTTAAAGGAAGAGGGACACGCAGGTAGAAGGCCGAAACACATTGGTCACGGTGAGCAATGAATAAGCAAAGAGCCTCCTGAGCGTTTCAACATCTCCTACATTTTGTTTCAGTCGGACCTGTCCATGTTAACCAACTAAGTTCATGACTTCACCTTCACACACACATATGAACACAGTGTTTCAAGTGTGTCATGCATCTTCAAACAGCTTATGAGTGTCTTATCATGTCAGTGCCACACAGGAAAAAAAACTTGACACGGGCCTCCCATTGATGAATCTCCGAGTCTGTTTGTGTGGGTTCGTATGAGCGTGTGTGTGCGCACGTCCAGCAATTTCACAGCACCACTGAAATATCCTGAAACAAGCTGTCTGTGTTTCAAAAGCAGAGGGGAAACTGTGTGGGTTTCATTTCAACTGTTCTTTGTAGTCAAGAGGTAGATTTTAATTAAGCTCCCTTCTTTTTTAAGTAAAGTAATCAACTCCTGTGAAAGTAAAGAAGGTGAATCTGCGCTTTTGATTCCAAACCTGATGAGTGGCGTGCTATAAAGCAGATGAGGTGATGAAAACGAGGTGAAAGGGGGGCCCCCTGGAAAGATGGTAAGTGACAAGTAATTTATTTTTCCGTCACACAAGGACTTGTGGAGGTGTCAGGCATGTCTTACCTGGCGCCCGTCCACCCCCGACTTCCCTCTCTTTCAGGAATAGAGAGCCAAACAAATGCCTTCTGCACACGTACCCTTATAAAGCAGGATATGTAGAAACGCAAGTCTAAAGGCACGGAGATACTATCGCTTATCATCGCAATGATCTCAAGTAATTACATTTGCTTCTCTCCGTTTGCTGCTCTTTAGCACATCTCGCCACCTGCATAATGAATGAGCATGGGATACAGTGAAAAACAACGCATCCTATGAAAAGAGAAAATGTGCTTTCTATGTACAAACTCGTAGCAGAGAACGTCCTCATTCCCTTAAATCAGGCCCGTATCAGTTGCGTGTCATTGCAAGGAAGGCTGCCTGACCACTACTCTCTAAAAATAAAGAGTTAGTGTATTATTAAGCAGAGTAGAACTACAGCATGGAGGAGCACCTTGATAAAACTTAAAGCCCCGGGGGTGAACAGCAATAACTCCATTGAGCTTCTAAAGTATTGAATACGGTGCCCTATTTTTAGCACTTATGTGATTATGATGTCTGACTATGTGAGCTGGCAGCCAGCACTTTGTCATTCAACAAAGTGTGCTGAGTGTGTGTTTGCAGTGGAATCGGCAGCAGTGCTGAAGCAGGCATTCTATATACAACTTCCCTTCTTTTTTTTCTTTTTTTTTGTGTCACTCAGTCCTAAGAATCTGTTGGAGCTGAGACATCAATACTTGCGACTGCACTGAATTTTAAAGAACACAGTGGGTTACAGCACGACGAACAGTGACGACAAGCTTTTCATATGAACAAGGAGTGAACCGTTTCTAATCTCATACTAACCTCCGACATCAAAAGTCACTTGATTTTCGACAGCGGGAATAACTCGCAGTATGAGGTAGAGGAAAGTGAGTGATATTTGATAATAATGTTGCTATTTTTTAAACACAAAGGTATCATCAGAACATCAGTACCATCTGGAACAGTGCAGGCTCACTGCAGTTGCAATGTCAGCCTATGCAGTAGCACTACAACAAGTGATTCACTTAGATTAGATTAGATAACTTTATTAGTCCTCTACGGGGAAATATACATATATATTATATTATATATAATCTAAAATATAAAATCAGTCTGTATTTCAACCCATGCATTTCAGTGTCATACGACTATCTGAGCAGATTAAAGAGACATCAACCATAAAGATAGTGTAAACTCACAAATCCAGAAGCCCTACAAAGTATTATGATCAGGACTGGATATATTCCCAACCTTTCTTCTCAAATAATGTTAGTTCAACTATTTTCTCTGTTTGTTTTTTAACATCAAGTGTTTTCTAATAGACAAATGTAATAGAATGATATTATGAATACTGTGACAATGACCTCGTTTGAAAAAGCACTGAGACCCTTGTCAAATTGCCCAAAAAACTGTAGTAACATTTTTTTATCTAATGTCTGCCATTCAGTCTGGACCTTGTGCCACTGATAATCCTCTATTTAAAAGACATTTATCAACGTTTACCTACTGTGGTATTTTCATAATAGTCTCATAAAATCCTGTGATTAAATCAGAAGCTGAAATAAAGGAGAACTTTTTTTGTGATTTAATGAATATACCTTTTCTTCTCTGGTATGTGCAGGGAAGAATTAAGCAATAAAAATAACAAAGAAACAAAAACAGAGTTATCAGCCAGCTGGTAAATTGTAAACACTTATATCAGTCTAGAGTTTCACAATTAACGAATGCCCATATAAACAAACCAACCCCATAATCTCTACTGAAATGACACCCGGATATTTAAGGGCAGCTGACAGCTACATGGAGCTTTATCCCTTTGACCAAATAATGTGAACTTAACTCATCGCAATTCAACCATTTGTGCTATTTTCCCTGTTCACATCACAACGGCGGTGATAATACCATGGTCAGCACTAGTCCCGTGCAAGCAGCCACAAGCCTGATCAATCAGAACCTTTGTGGCAACAGTGCTCTCACTGTTTACTATCTTGTTAAGAGCAAAGTATAACACAATATTTTTACACAAGCGTGTGTAGTTCCTCAATTTTTCAGAGCCTTTCCTCCAATGTCATCTTTTGTAATGCTCTATGGAACACCACTCTCATTCAGGAGTGCCAGCTCTGGGCTTGGGCTCTGTCAGACACAGTCAGTGAAGCTCATCCACCCACAGAAACCACATTCTGCATAGTACATACAGCATAAGGTGACAGTGCACAAGTGGAGTCAGGAACAAAGATCAAATCTGACATAACATCCATTTGAAGAGTTGATTTCATAGCGTGACAACCATTTTCTGCCTGCTTCTTATCTGAGCTAAGTGTTTAAGTGCAGGAAGGACACTTAATGACACTGACAGCTGAGAAGTCGCAGGTAACATTTTCCCGTACATACAAAAGTGATGCAAATTGTTTTGTTGGCTGTGATGAGTGACCATGATTTATCTGACATGGTTGTTCTCAAAAAATCCAGTTGTTATAAGAAATTGTTGTTACAGTATGTGAAAAGAGGTCAAAATCTAAAAGCAGTTACAGCCTATAACTATATAGAAATGTGCAGCCAAACTGGTTGACCATATCCCTCTCTGCATACGTGAAGTCACACAATGAAATGTGACAAAATAGAATGCATTCAATGGCCACCTTTTATATTTTAAGAGATAAATGTGTTTTAAGATGTGTTTAAAAAAGATGGAGAGTGGATTTACCTTCTTCAGAGCTGACATTCTAGGTGGATCCTCCTCCTTCAAAAGCCCGTTCACATGCTGAGGTCCCAAGCTAAGTTTGGGGGGTGCGCAAATCCTAACTCAGCCCGGTGCTGATGCTGAGCCATGAGGTGGCTGTTTAGTATTCTCATCTCGCTTCCACCTCATCCTACAGCTGGCTCTGTGTGCGCACGCCCCAAAACGCTGCAGTGGCAGGACTCGACCACAGGGGGCGCTGGAGCCTAATGCATAACAAAGAACCACAAAACATTAAGGAGTTTAAATTAATATTAAAAAAATATCGGATATGATTTATTTTCACTGGATATGCACAGTAAAAAATGTTATTAATGTTCCAGAAGAAATATTTACACCAATCAATCTTCAATAAAATATTGTATTTTTACCCTATATGTTATAACTCCTGTATAATTATATTATATTCTACTTGATGCTCTCAACCGGGCTCGCGTTGAGTGCCGATTTGAAGAACCCACATCACTGGTCACATCAGTCTAGTAACCATGAATATAAATGCTATATTAAGCTTTTTATGATGAAAACCGTCTTAAATAGTCACTACTTTGAATGGAAACCGGCGATATTTGGATGTTGACTTCCTCCCTCTGCAGTCAATTCCATCAGTGTCTGGTGGAGCTAATAGTGGACGCAATCCAGCCCAAACACACCGTCTGTACTTTAACTAGCGGTTTACACACATTTTAAGCAACTCTGGTCGTTTCTTTATCTACGTGCAACACTGAACCCTATGTCTTTAATGTGTTTCATCAACGTATGTTAGCCGACAATCGCTTGAAAGCGAGCTAATTATGATAACAGCCAGCTAGCTGTGAGCTAACTAAGCTAAGTCGCTGGTTTAGCTCATTAGCTACATGTACCTCTACACCATTGAAGTTTTCGGGCTCTTTTTAGCTTGTTTGCATTTATCGACATGGCACGTAGGAAAGAAGGTGAGCCTCACCACCCACTGCTCATAACTTTACCAGCTACATTATTTTAAAAGTCGTGTTTGTAGTCCGCGTGCTTTATTTAGCGAACTAGCTTACTCACGTTTCTATTCTCGCGTTACATTTTAAGCGACTGTAAACAAGTGCACGTGTTACACTGTCACATACAGAACTGCATTCATGTTTTATATTTCCTACAAAGTCAGCTACTATCACATTAACTATTGGGATAAAAACTACGTGTAGCAAGTTGTGGTCTCCTCTTAGAGTTGGAGAGTGGGCCTTTATAGTTATACATTTATGAGCAAAAAGCCAGTGTTTTACAGTTTGAGTTTATTCAAGCGTCGTGTCTTTATATGTCATTTGTTGTCTTTGTGATTTGTTTGTCAGTGTTTCACTCCAAAGTCCTCCAGAAGCTGTACCCCACAGCCCCAAAACTGGAGAACGAATCCAGTTCACTGCGGATTGCGGAGTGTGTAGCCAAAAACACTCACGTAAAAAGAAAAACTCAGGAAGTCACTGATACAGGTAAGATCGTTATGTATACATTTGTAGTTTACATTTTCCCTCCCTGCAATAATAGTACAGTAATAAGGTTTCTTCTTTCTCTCTTCAAGGATCGTCTGTTTCAGTCATCTTTGAACTTCCTTCCTCTTCCATACACATGGAATAGCTTGTTTTTTTTTCAATTAAGCAATGGGTTGTTTGAAAAGTAATAGACAAGGGTGAGACTTGTCTGTTTTGTGAAACTCCAAGACTAAATTGGCGTGTGTTGTTCAAAATGTAATGATATTGTTAACAAGAAGTACATTAGGTTTTCACATTAAGAAGATGGAATCAACGTATGTGAATACTTTTTTTTCCTTGTGACCAAAAATCAAAATGAACTCTTCAGTCAGTTTATTTAGTAGTTGACTGCTAATGGATTAATTGTCCCAGTTTTAGTAATAGCTTGTCTGTGCTTGATATCCTCTGTTTTTTCTTTGTCTCTTTTAGAAAATGCAGGAACTGTACAAAGTGCAGCGGGTCGTACCAAGCGCATATACACGGTTCTACCTCCTCCAGCAGACTACATGATAGTATCGGAGCGATCCGCCACAGTCTCACAACAAGGAAATATAAATAGTGTGGAAGACCCAGCTGGTAAGATGACTATAACTTTACATTTATGGACCTGGGTTATGTGTCGTAAAACCCAGAGAGATTTATGATATGTTGTTTCTCCAGGTTGACTTTTTCTTGTATTACAGTCACTCTTCTTGATTGTTTTTGCCACTGTGGTTATGAGAAACAAGCAATGATAATCAATTATGTTCTTCCAGGAGATATTCAACCCACGTTGATTTCAAATTTGTGACTAAATTGTGAGCGGAAGCAATGCCAAGGTTAAATGGTTTTGACCCGTGATGCTGTAGTTTAATTTAAGGATGTGCAATTGAGTGAATGGATTATTGTTCATTTTGTTTGAAAGAACCAAAGGAATAATCTGTTTGTAATAATGGTCTGGGGTCGTTGCATCAGTTCACTTTTGTCACTTCTCCTTATTGCAGGAATCCACTCAGCTGACATGCATCTATTTTATCTCACTCAAACGCGGGAGACTTGTTGATTCGGACCGATGCAATTTACTGTACCCACAGCCACAAGTATAAATCATGAAGTTGAGTTTGATGAACCTTGATGAACTCATCATCAGCTTTGCAGTGCCTTAATTGATTATATTTTTTGTGTAGTCTGTGAGCATGTTGGGAAATTTACACGCCAAGTGCTGTTTGAGACCGTCTTATATAAATAATTTCCAATAAGCTTACGGCATAACATTTTTCTCAATAATATAAACTGTTAGAGAAATAATCCCAGTGAATCATCACTTTTTAGTCAGTATTCAGTGGTGCATATCACCTGCAGGTACCTGGTCCTCTGCCTGTATTTTCTGTTTTGTTCTTACGTTGCTGTGTTTGGGACATTTCTGAGTAGTGAGTTACATCTCCCGCCATCAACAGCGTAACAGCGTCTAAGAGGCCACGTTGATTTTGACACCTCTTATCTCTTTCTCCTCTTTTCACTCACCAAATGGTTGTGTCTGAGAGATCACACTGTGTGGAAAGGATACACACACACATACCTTTCAGCCTATCCACTTTACAGAACTACTGCAGACAGAAAAAATGAAGAAGCCTGTGGTTCAACAATATATCGTCTCTGTGTAGAGTTTGGCCACAGGGTGGGAGTTTTTGTTTGTGTTTTTAAAATAAAAAGTGCTGTGACACAGTCAAAAAATAACAGGGTCCAGTCTATTATTGGTGTAGATTTTTGTAGGGGCTGATGGTGGATGTAGCTGAGGGGGAAGTTACCTCACTTCTTTCGCACTCCAGAATAGAGCTGAAGCATAAGTGATTATTTCAGTTATTTTGTAAAGATGAGTTGGGCTGGGTGGCCTTCTGGGAAATTGATAGAACTCCAGTAATGTATTACATTTTGATGCAAGTTTGAGAGCAAGGCAGATAAAAATTTTGTCATTTTTCAAAGACTGATTTCTTAAAAATTCAGCTGGTGTGCAGCAGAGCAGCAGACAACATCTCACTGGCACAACAGCTAAGACGGCTGCCAACAGCTGTCAGTAAAAGTAGAAATTCACTTTAGATGTGTCATTTTTTTTAGAACTGCCACAAAACAATTTGTACAGTGGAAAGTAAACATTTTACTTAGGAGAAGGATATAACTGGCCCTCTCACCCCACTGAAAACTACTGCTCACTCTCGAGTCTTAGAAATATAAAATGTTATAAATTGGACTTATATGTGTGAAGTCAGCCACCTATGTGTTTAAACCTTACCCTGAACCACATTATTTCCACCCTTTAGTCCCATTCAGACCCGTAGTCTGGAATGATCATGATCTTTCAGCTGATTCTGTTTCAAGACTCTCCACTAATACACCCCTGTCAGTATGCTTTTCCCGCTGAAATGTGACATGCGCGCCCCATTTTTAGAATCTTCATGCGTTAGTGTTCATTGGGGCTTCATTGAGGAGCACAGTGATGACTAACATTTAGTTTGATTTTTAATCTACCACAAAAGGGCCCTTTGGAGAAAGAATACTGCATATTTCGAAATGCGCAAAGGATTCACTAAATCCTGTGTCAGAGCGGGATATATAAATGAAACAAGTTTTGGTGCAGGCATGTGGTTGCAAATATATGCTTATCCTGCCTCATTCTTTCTTGTTTTTCCCCAAACACTGCTACATGCACGTCTATAATATTCCAGTCTACTACTTACAACTGTCTCTCAGTAATCAATAGGAGCTGCTTTGTTCGACCTCTCGGAGCCTCTTGAGTTATTAAGCAGACCTGAGGTATGACGAGGCAGTGGCTTAGCAACCATGTCATTTCTGCGCTGGCTCCTCTCTTTCTGGCCTACATTTTTTTCCATATACAAAGGTTTTGAAGTTTTATTCTGAGTTACCAAAATATAAAATGAAAACTAATTAAAAAGATGAGCTGAAACAGAAGTGCAGAATACCTAATTGTGACTTTCACAAAGGGAAGGGCAGGAAGTGAGCGCACTGAAGAGATAATATGCATTTTGAGCATCTGCTTCTTTTACATCAGACATACAGCCAGATTCACGATATAGAAAATGCTTACAAGCCACATTTCTGACATTTATTATAAAAAGATTGAAGGCTATTTACTTTATCTGCTTAAAAAAACACAACTTGTAGCAGATTTATTTTCAATCACAGATGCTGCTAGAGCTGATTTTGTTGCTCAGACTGCAATCAGATAAAAACGCAGAATATCTAATTAGTCAAATCTGCGCTGCAGTGATCGGTGGAAAAGAAAGTTCTCTCGCTGAGGCCGCTGCTAATAGAATTAAAAGCGCAATTATGTATTGTCCACAGAGGAGAGTGTTCACGAAAGCAATGAAGAAATCGACCAAGGACCAGAGGAAAAGAGGAGAAGGAGGAGAAGAAAGAGGAAGAACCCCAGCCTTCGTCCTGACTCGGAGAAGGATGTGATTGTTACGGCTCCCAGTCAGACACCCGGGGCCAAGGGAGAAGAACATATGAGTAGAAACAAGAAAAGGAAGCTGAAGAAGAAAAGACACAAGGAGAAGCTGCTCTCTATGGGTTTGATGCCTCGCACTGCTGCATTGGAGTTCACCTACCAGAGGGTGGAGCAGGCAAAGGTGGAGGAGGAGGAGCAACAGCAGGTGGAGGAGGAGGAACAGGAGCAAGAGAGGACTGCCGAGGTGTTGGACTTCCTCAGGACCACAATGGAACTCTACAAGTCTGATAGTGAGTTACGGGTCAACTTTGATGCTTTATGTCACAAGTGTCAAACATATGGTGTTTGAGCCACAACCGTGGCGTGGTAAAATACAGATATTAAACTACAATGATTCTAAATCAGTGCAGTTCAGGGGCCTCAATCACACCCATATGATCCCAAGTGGTCAGACTAGTCAAATCCTATCAGAATAACCTCAAAATAATGACAACAAATGTATCTTTGCTTTTTCATGCAAAAAAGGTCAATTTCCATGACAGTGTTTATGTTTGCAAACTATCCTTTCAGAAAACGTGTGAATAGCCTCAGTAAAATGTGACCCGAAATGTCTTAAGAGAAGTCAGTATAATTTTATCAATATTCTGCCTCTTACTAAATGTTTTGTGTATTTTTAGATTCCACTGTGATCTGCAAGTTGTTACCTAATGTGTAAACTTTAAACATCTGAAAATTGCAGTTGTCTTTCAGGTTGTTCATGTTATTCATATTTTAAGGAAAATTTCTAGATGTAAACATTTTCATAATATAGTCTGACTTTTTTCACTGTTCTTATTTTACTGGTTCGGGCCCACTTGACACTTGACTGAATGAGCTCGCTGACCCAAAACAAGTTTGACACCCCTGGTCTATGTCCTTTTGTGGTCTATTTTTAATGTTAAAAGTCTCCACAATTAACATTCAGTAATTTAATGTACAAATATTTTGACACTCTTTACATTGACCCACATAACATTTAGGTTTAAGTGGATTTAACATTCACAGCAGTCGAACCAGACTGAGATAGGCCACAGTTAAAAGAGTTAGAAAGTTTCAAAGAGTTTTTCCAACACAATCATTGAACAAAATCAAATGGAAAGCAATTGCGTTCGTCAGTCAGTGTTTTAATCAGGGCTTTGAGCTCACCAAGAGACTCATTAAGTTATGCTGAAGTGTGAGCCATGACTTGTATGCCAAAGACGACGCTCCGTGGTGCTGAGTGATTTTGTTCCTCGAATATTACATTTTTAAATGCGTACTGTATATAGTTGTTGATGCTTCGTAGATGAAACATTCTGCTCTTTAACATCATCACATGGTGACTAGACAGTAAATTATAGATGTTTAAAATATGATAAAATACTACCTTTAATGTCCCACAAGGAAAAATTTCTTTGGCACAGCAGCAAACAAACATCTAAACAAACATAAATACATACATACACAGAAACCTCAGCAATAAACAAACATAAATATAAACATACATAGAATAAAAAATATATACTCAGATATACAAAAATCTACACATAAAAATTGTCTGCACATAAAAAAAACATAATATACAAGACTTTTTACATAAATATATAATGTATATATATATTCACACGTACAGACACACATACATACACTCAACAAAAATATAAACGCAACACTTTTGTTTTTGCTCCCATTTTTCATGAGATGGACTTAAAAATCTA
>JAPTHA010000016.1:10518738-10528885 GCA_029814585.1 Gymnapogon annona | reverse complement strand
TTTTACTGTATTTTTATCGTTTTATTGAATAATTGCTGCTGTCGGTAAGGCAACCTTGAGTGCCCCAACAAAATAAATGTGTTATTATTATTATTATTCACCTTTGCACTGTCGCCAGTCATGGCTTTGGTCACTTCAGCAATTTTGCACTTTTGTACTTTCCATATTTATTTTGTGTTATCAGTTGCCAACCGATGACATTTCATTGCCAGATTCACTGTGTGAGTCTGTGTGATGACAAGTAAAGGAAGTCTTTGTCTTATCATTGTGGTGGTGGAGGTGGGGCGAAGGTGAGTGGGTGAGTGGGTGGGTGAGTGGGTGAGTGGGTGGGTGGGTGGGTGGGTGGTTGTGTGAGTTCAACCACCAGGTGTCACTGTTCATCTGAGTGTAAAAGGCTTTTGGAAACACTTATGGCATCAAAAGTTTCTGATAAGGTATCATTTCAATCCGTGGTTACAGTGTGAAATGAGCAGTGGTCTGGAAACATGGGGTGACCCTGCCAATGAGTCAGGGGTCTCCAACAGTACAGTGTGTGTCTGTTGGAAAGAAGGCAACATGCTGGTTTGGTTTCAGCACTTTGTAGTGAAGGGTGAGCTAGTGGGGGGGGGGACACAACGGATAGACTCTCATGCTGTATGATGAGGTGTTTGACTTTATCTTGGCTGGCCATTTTGCACACTTGTATTTTTTTTTCTGTGTTATTTTTTTTAGGTTACATGCTATTATTCCAGAAGTGATTTCTCACAGTTTCACATTCATCGTTATGTGTTGTATAAGTTTTTACAGGGAATTTTTGTGTGGGTCCTGTATAGCTTCCAAGGATGTTAATTTTACACGTTAATTAGTAACATCATTTATCCTTTAATGTGCTTGTGAATAGTGTCTACATGACCTGAGACCTGTAATAAACTGCCCATCGGTGTGTTTTCCATTGTCATCTGCATTTGTAACTGCATTGGTGACAAGTGAATATAAATGTCTAGATGGAAATGCAGTACAAGATCTTGCTTTTATCACATCATCATTTTAGGACAATACTTTGTGGCCAATTATAGCACATTTAACAAGCCTCTTTTTTTTTCTTTCAGAGGTAAAACAAAGTTTGCCATTTTTGTCACTTTTTCTCTGAGTTTTTCGAATACGTCGTGAGGTTTTCGCAGATGTCTAAGTGGGAGCAGCTCATTGGGATTCTTTACGCCTTTGCACATTTATTCCTTTTAATAATAGAGGATTACTGGAAATACTAGCCTGTAAATACTTTTACATCAACTGATTCAATCTTCCCAGCATTTTTTAGGTAGCTATGTCATTTGGTTTCATTTGTATTTAATTTGGCTGCATTTTTTATTACGCTCAGTAAAATTAAATGCTGCTAAAGCACAGATTCACCTCCAGCTGCTGCAACAATGCTTTAAATGTCCCCCATAAAAATTACAGCGAAATGTAAATCTAAATTCTTGTCCGGTCATATACACAAAATAACAAACAAAATAAAGTTGTCGGTGTCAGTACAGTAAAGGTGACATTTTCTTACTTGCTTTCATGTCTGTCTAAAAATAGAAGTGCCATCAATCATCAAACAGGGCTTTATAATACTGATGATCTTCATTTGTTTTGCTTTTTATTGTGCACTGATGTTGCTTGTGATCAGGTGATTTTGTGATTTTTATCAAATAGACCCCTGTAAAGCTGGCAGACGCCTCTCTAATGGCTAACTGCTGACACACACTTCACACAAACACTGTAGGACTTTTTTTTTTGGTGCATTATGAACCCATTAGTTCCCAAATGATGATTGTGGGCTAATTTGCAGAGACTGTTGTTCTGGAAGAGACTTGCTTCCAGATGTGATCACCTGGCATTTGGATGAATCATTTTCACTATTAGTGGGACCCCCGGCGGGAGCATTTTGAACTATGTTTATATGCAATAAGTTCCAGTCACAGGCTTTTTGATCTCATGTTGATGCCATACACTCTGTCATTGTTTACTGTCACAACCTCTCACATATCTCCTGGGATAATTAGCCTTTTATCATTTCTTGGGTGTGTAGAGAGAGGTTGTGTTTTTTGTATTCATCCCCCCCACCCCCCACCCCCCTTCTCCTTGGGTCTGGTGTGTGCGTGGGTCTTTTCGGTGTGTAAGGTCATGTCATGCTGCTTTCTGTGTTGTGTAAAGATGGGTGGACAGATGAGTGTCTCTCTCATCTTCATCCTTACAAGCCTGAGCCACAGGCCACATGAAGCTCTGCGCTTTAGAGAAACATCTGTTTCATCTGGAAGTCGCGCTGCACAAACAGACAAATACACACCCTTTACAAACGTCTGAGTACGGAAATACACGTACATGAAAACATATAAACAACCAGCTCCTCATGCACTCCCACTAACATGTACTATTTCTGGGTCATTCCAGTAAAATATCTACTTTTGCCAACATTTTGACATCTTTCTGCACTTACAGGAAATGTTGACGTTTCCCCGCGAGACTTTTATATTGCTATAAAAAACTTCTATACTTGACGAGCATTTGAGCAGATAACCCTTGGGATGCAGTCACCTTTAACTCTGTTGGCCATGAGGGAAAACTTGACACAGATTCCCAAAATGCCTGGGAGATCATTGTGACTAAAGCTGGGAACCCCCCCAAAAAAGTGCCCTGTGATAGGTTTAAAGACCCATAAAGACTTAATTGGGCAGCTCTTTGAGGAGGGGGCATGCCAGAGGGCTTACCTACTTGTCGTCTGTTTTCAAAACAACATGCCTGAACATGGATGGCAAATGGCGAGTTGGGTTTTTAATTCAACTCTGCTACAATGGTCAATTCATTAGGGCCAGTGGTACTTTATGGTACGTGTTCCAAATCAGTTTACAAGAGGAAAACGAATTAAACCCTGAACAACGGAGGCAATAAGGCTGTTAGAATGTAATTAAGTACTCAGGTTTGATGTAACACATTCCATCAGGGTTTAATTACATACTGTATGCACAGTGTTATGCAAGTTACTTACTTAAGTGGTAATGACTTAGACTGCTTATGCATTTAAAATATATTAAAACAAAAACAGCAGGAAAAATCAATATAAAACAGACGAAAACATATTTGAAAAGAGCAGGACGACATTTATCTTGGATGTATTCCTGCCCTCTAACCCTGTCCTTTCTACCTAAACTACATTTCCATGGCAGATCCCACAGTGAACAAGATGATCCCTTTCTATTTACCAACAATAATGCACATATAAAAAAACAAACCTTCCATCCCATAACCATACACAGATCAATCTTAAATAACATAGCAATAATTGACATAGCAAACATAAACGCTCTTCATTTCATAACTTCCGAACTGTAATTCATTATCGATAACAGTAACGTGTACTATTAGAGTGGATAAATCTGCAATTGGGAAGAATTCCATCTAGCTATAGAAATGTTAGGTTAGCTCAACATTGCTGATCACAGGGATCATGTTAACCATCTTCTGTAAAGCAGAGTTAGGGTTAATAATGAGCAAACATCCATGTGGACATTGGTCTGTCTTCTGACATCTTCACCCATTGGATGAAAATGGAAATATAACTTTCCATTTTTGATTCCTGAAGGTCTTAATGTCTTGCTGGTTTTTTTTTTTTCATTTGAGAAATTGACTTGTCGGTTAAGTACGTTGTAACCTAAGCGCTACTGGATACATACTATCTAAAATATAACTAAAAATTGATTAGTAATGCATTATAGATAGATAGATATATATATCTTTAATAGTCCCGCCAATGGAAATTCCGGTTACAGCAGCATAACATGAAGAGTAGAAAAAAGATCAGATCAAAATTAGAACAGATATTCAACAATTCAATTCTTGTACATCATAGACAGTGTACAAGATTGAAGTCCCAGAGATGATAACGAGAGGCTGATCCATCATCTGGAGCTGAGACAGAAGTGAATGTCCTCGCAGGCCACCGTTAGCATAGCGCTTCAGCTGCCAACAGCTAACAGTTGAAACGTACTACGTTCATAACCGCAACAAACAGATCACAACCGTAACTCATTCACACGCATCTCCAGTCCCCCCCCCTTCTTCGGTCTGCTCTCACAAGTAGAAAACCAACCAAAAAAAAAGAGTCCGGTGGAGTCTTGAGCCAGGAGTCCTTTACAGCTGGGACGCTCAGCTCGTACACCCGCCACAGATTCGATCAGCAGTAAAAGTAGCTGTTCGTTCTTCATCATGCAGGTAGAACGGTTGGTGGTTCAACCGTTACATACCCGAACCAATGGAAAGCCCAGTTGTACAGTCTCCTCCACATCCCGGTACACGACGCCAGCTCTGCAACCCGCTGCATCGATGCTGTAGACAGACGGGTCTCTCTCCGGTGTACACCACTGTTGCTCATCAACTGTAGACAGACTGGCTCACAATCCCATGTTGGTGTTGAGGTCTGGGGTCCTTGAGAGTAGCAAACAAGCTACTACCCTCACCAAAACTTCAAAAATGACACATGTCCATGTTGTAAAAGAGTCCAATTAACACGACCACAAGAGTCGAGGCAGAAAAACTTAAAGTAGGAAAAAAAATTAGGAGCTCTTGTAATAGGCTGTCTACTAGGGCAGCCTTGATATTATTATATCATCTTATTATACTACTGCATTATAGAAGAAAGTAATCTGTCAGTGTAATGCATTACCTTGCAAATCTAATTTTTGCAAGTAAATCATTTCACAGTTGTACAGCACAGGTGAGGTGCAAAAAAATAAAGAAAACAAACACCCATAATACAGATGTAGATGTAAAATAATTCCATGAGTCATGTTCGTAGTCATCTGCCAACTGTTTCCCATGGTGGCCTGTCACTGTTTAGTCACATGGGACAATTTTCTTGCCACAATACCCTCTCAGTGTTGAGTTATGGTACCAGTAACCATACACCCATGATATGACATTCTGTTCAAACGCCTCCCATTTACTCAACTCTATAATGATGGCCAAAACAAACCCCTCCTCCAGACCTTACTGGTTTCTATATAGGGGACATCAATCGATACAGCGACCAAACCCAGTGAGGTCTGTAGCCGTGGTGCTCTCAGTTGTGGCAGTGGAAGGAGTTTCAGTGGGTCTCATGGGGAGGAGGACAAACCCTGAAATTTGTGTCGCGTATGCTTCTCTGTTCCATCTGCCCAGCAATTTGGTTCCCAGTCGCAGATGCTTACGAGGCAGCAGACCAGATTAGGATACAGATTCTGTATGTTCTGGAAAGTTGTTCCGATAAACACTTTTTTTTTTTTTTTTTTTTGCACATTCATTCATCAAAATCGGGGTTTGGCTCAAGGGCACGTGAGGCAGATCTCGTTTTTCTAAGGGAGACGGCTTCACGTTGGGGTCGGGGGAGCCGGGCCATACATGAGGTTTGGCTTGTCAGCAGACATTTTCCCTTTTTCTGTACATGGCACATTCGGCTGCTATTTAGTGGGCTTCATATATAGGCAGCACCTACCCACATGAAAGAAGAGTTGGTTTTCACTGAGTCCTGCAGCCCCGAAGGTTTAACCGTCACAATCGAATGTTTTTATTTGGCTTCATTATATACGATGCCAACGGAAACCTCCATGTCTAAATTTAGCACGCTCCTCTATTTACAGATAATGAGGTGTTTAGTAGAAACAATAGACGCCGTATATACTTATCTCGTCAGCTATTTTCTATCTGAACTTTGCTATACAGTATAGCCATAGTTTTCAATAAATTACAATCAAATAAAGGAAAATTAAAAGGTTTTGTTTTTGCTTTGAATTGTTCCTGTAATCAAACGACCTTAAGAGAGAAGAAAAAAAAATGCACATCATCCAGATTTTGTGGAAAATTAGACAACGTGGTGCATGGGAACGCAGCAGCGGACTGGATGCCGTCTTGTATCAACATGCAACATGGCTTTTGATGTCAGGAAGCTTTACACGACTGATGATCTCTCACATGTTCACAATCCAGCAACCAACGGCTTTTATAATCAAGCCACAATCATCCAGAGAGCTCCCCACGTTGGCTTAATCATTCAGGAGCTACAACGTATAAATATTTAAGATTTACAGCACACTGTCTGGCGGCTTTCCGTCTCCTCCTCCTCCTCCATTCAATGACGAGGCTTTCCTGGCTGTAAATACTCACACAATGGGACTTATATAGCCACTGCAATTGAGGAGATCCACAGATATGACTTTAACAGCTCCGCAGATTGGCCTCTTGCTATTGGTGCGTGTTGCTCAAGGTCTGCAGGAATATTTGAACACGACAAAGAGAGGATTTATAACACGCTATCTAACATAAGCTATGTTGTGGTTGTGGCTCTCTATGTCAATAACAGGGGCTTGTGCCCTCAAGGTCTTGGGACTATTCTGTTACATTCATTTGTTTCTGTTGCGATATAAATTTCTACTCCTTCTGCCATGTTTTCAATAAAAGGGACCCATAGTTTTCTTTCTTTCTTCTTTTATTAACATGCGCTAAGGCGCCGCTCATCCAATACGTTACCACAGGTGAACACAGGAAACATAAAAAAAATAAAAGAGGAAGTGCAATACTGTCCTTCAACTTAAGTCTGTGGATCATAAAGTGCATTTACAATAATCTTGTACCAAAGAACTAAACACAATATGCACAAATAACACAGCATATGACAACACAAATCTAACAGTTTCCTAATGAGTAGATGGTATTACTTACTAATGTCATACTTGAAGCACAGTGTAACGTTCTGCTGATATTGTTGCAGATCTGTATTAATATCTGCGTTCATTGAACCCTCGGGGCCTGTAGGTGTTAGTTAGTGGCTTGTGACAGCGGCGTGGGAATAACCTTGTTTATAGCAAATAAAAAGGACAATGAAAGTCGGGTCCACTGTTGGGACAAACAAGTCCAAGTGTGCACTCTTAAGAACAATAAACAGTATTTTATTGTAATTGGTCACATCTGGCCATAGGGTCGAAAACAAAGCCTTCTGTGGAAATAAAAAAGGAAAGCGAGTGGATTAGGTGCAATCACTCAGTAAATGATACAGATGTCGCGCTGTAACCGGAGATATTGCAAAGTTAAGGTCTTTATTTCTGAGCTCCGGATGTGAAGTGTATGGAGGCGACGTGGTCAAAGCTGTCACTCAAAACCACTGTGGGAGTAGCTCTTCATCTTCTGTCTTTTTTGGAACAAGCAAAGGGTAAAACAGACGTATTGACAGCAGGGGGAGAAAAAATAAAAAGAGTCGTTTGATGAGCGCTTGTAAACTCTGTCATATTGCCCAGTGATGAAGGGGAAAAAAAAGAAGAAAAAAATGGAATTCTAATCTTGATGGCGCTCAAGATTTTATTTCAAGTACAACTTTAAAGCCAGAGCAAACTTATGATTGCCATTTGAGTTTTTAATGATGAACAGAAGAGCGCAAATGATGACTGATGGTTCTCTTCTGCACCTCCGCAGTAGATCTGCTTTGGTAAGAGGTTAAACCAGATGTGACGCACCTGCATCGTGTGACTAGAACATTTGGGTCACGGTGAAGTAAGTCCCCAAAGAAGAATATTTGTGGGAGGATGTTAATAAATGTCACATCAAAATATCGTTGTGCTATTTCAACCGTATGTTGTCATATATTCAGATGTTCATGGAGACCAGCAGACAGTGAGGTTGCTGGGGATGATGTTGCCTTTAAAGTGTGTAGCCAAACACAGAACCTGAGGGGAAAAACTGTCTGTTAGGAGCTGGTTTGTATAAACACTAACATCAGAGAGCTCACTGAGACATGTGTCACATTAAAGGCAAATAATTCCAGTACATCGCTGGGACGGGGTTAACGTGCATTCAATCTAGTGTGTCAAAACACTTCCATTTTTTTCTGTCGTAGGCCGTTTTACCCATTTACTCGCCACGCTCCAACAAGTTTTTCCAACATCAATTCATCCTCTATTTGACATGAACAGTGAGAATGTAAAATAACGCTCATTAGCATTGTTTGCTATACAGTAAGTGCAGCAACGTATAGCGCGGTCCGCTCAGGTCGTTAAAATGACATTTTCTATAACTCGCCAGGCAAACGTGTTGTCTTGAAAAGTCTTTATGTATGTTTTTATAGGAGGAAGTCAGAAAGAGAAGATTGATTGAAATCAAAGAGAGCCACAATTATCAGGAATGAAACTATTTGTGTGTGTGTGTGTGTGTGTGTGTGTGTGTGTGTGTGTGTGTGTGTGTGTGTGTGTGTACGTGTACGCACGTGTGTATACAATATGATTCCTGATGAACGCTTCATGATGTTGGTCTATAATTTTGAAGCTTCCATATGGATATACAGTATGTGTGTTGCCAGGTCTATGGTTGGTTGGTATGGTTGTTGTTAGGTCTATGTGCAGTTGGAGAAGAGTGAAGGATGGAACTGGGACTTACTGAAAACAGTGGTGGGCCGTGCATTTCAGACCTGGGCCAGCAGTGATGTCCTACCCGACTTAATCCACCTCTTAAAACCATAATTCTGATCCCTGGATCTACACATGATGGATTTAGACCAAAACACATACAACTGTATTACCTGAACATAAAGTCACTACAATACACTTCTATCAGTCTACTGAGTAGACAAATCGATAAGACACTGGACCATATGGTCCAGTGCCTCTGGCACTGTCTGGCGCATCGTGGGACCGACCCAGGTGTTGCGCGGTGCAACAGTCCGACCCAGGCACCGACCCAGGTCCAACCAGCACCTGGGTCCGCATGATCGACCGTGATGCGGACCCAAGTGCATCGCGGTCAACCATGGTCGACAGTGCGACACCGTGTGGCCCGTGCCAAATGAACCAGACGGTCCGGTCCAGTGTCTGCACCCAGGCGTCGGACCTGTCTGCCTGTGTGTGCACCACGGGGTCCGTCCGACCACGATCTACCATTGCGTGTTGTGACTGAGGTCCGACCATGCCGGTCGGAAATATTTTGTTAATATATTTTTAACAATAACTTACTTTTCGGAGCCTGCCAGCCAGGTGTACAGTTTCTAGTAGTTATCCTTTTTCCAGGTGAGTCATACTTGCTAATGTTGGTTCAGCCAGCCTCTCTTTCTTGAAGTTTTTCAGCCATTGTGGGTTGAAAAAAATAAAACTTGTGGCGCTACACAAACAATCCATTTCCTTACTTCCTGTTTATCACATGTGTCTGCTCAGGTTTGCTCTGTGCAGCTTTGCATAGCTCCGCCTCTCTATCAGGTATGCAATCAAAAGACGTGCATGCACTGATGCCATAATAGGCCCGCTAGATGGCGCCAGTGAGGCCAAACTTGATGCTGTGAGTTAATGCCGCAGGTCCGCCACAGGCTCTCATTCACTTTAAACTGCCATGTATAGTGAATAATGACTGGATTAAAAACTCTAACATAAACCCCACCCTCTAAACCTCCCCCTGCGGCTGGAAGCTGGGCAACCAATTTAGGAAAGCTATGAAATGAAGAGTATAGACCACTGTGAATAATTTAAAACATATTTGTTGAAAATATATATATATATATATATAAAAAAATACATTCCTGATTATCTATAGGCAGCAGAGGAGGCCTTGCTGGCCTGGAGTGTCCACCACTGCTGAAAATATCAAACACATCCACTAATTCAGTTATGTTAAAGTCATAAAATGTATAAACATGCTACTTCACTTTACTTGCTATTTCTACTTTAGCCAATTAACATGGTAACAGACACACCATTAAATAGGCTAATGAACAGACCCATATTTTATTCTTGTACCAGAAAAGCATATTCCTCTAGCTACTGGAATTTGACTTACTGTGTATATCACTAGCAGTTTGGATATGTTTTATTGTGCTGTGCACTTTATTGTTGTCTTGTCACTTCATGTTTGATTTGTCTACAAATGGGACAGTGAGAAATGCAATTTCAATTTCTATGTACGACAAGTACATATGAAGAAATGAGAATGAAGCTGACGTTTACTTTGACTTAGAATGAAAATTAATGCCAACATCAGCCAATTGTAGTCAAGATGGTAGAGAACGTCTAGTTCTCTACCATAGCAGGGGTTCCCAAACTTTTCCATGCCGAGGCCCCCCAAACCCCTGTGGCCCTGGGCCGGGACCCCCTTTGCAAAACACAGCAAATGCTTCTAAAAG
>JAPTHA010000016.1:10491941-10511265 GCA_029814585.1 Gymnapogon annona | reverse complement strand
AATTGAATTCATTTAACTCTGTGGCTATTTTCCATTCAATTGGTGATTAATTCACAAGCAAAAAGCCTGCAAACAATGCACAAAATAGTAACATTGCAAATAAAAGTGATTTTCTGATGCCAAAGGAAATGTGAATATTGGGGGAGCATCAGAAAGGATAGAAAGGTGAGTGAAAGGAACCCTGAAAATGTCTAAATATGAAGACTTGTATCCTATCGCCACATAAGAAGTTGGACTCGCAAGGTACTAATAATCTTTTTTTTTGCATTAGTTATGTTTTGTTTTTGTTAAGCAACAATAAAATGCAGTCAGCCTCCCCCTCCTTATGTCTTGATATGGTTTATTCCATGCATCTGCTATATAGCTCATAGTTTGTATTTGTATAGAAAAATATATTTTTAAATGTAACTCAAGATATCTCATGCCTTTCCCATCAATCCTGCAGAAAAACTTTAAATCTGTTCTTGGTAGAATATTAATCTCTGCACACACACACACACACAGTGTTTGTATTTTGAGGGCCCTCATTAAAGTAATGGGGCCCGATCATATATTTATTTCCTCAGGGCTCCAGATTCCCGAAATAATGTGAATGGGTTTTAATGTTACAATGTAAGACTTGTCTTTCTGACTATTTTTAATTTCAAAGGAAAGAAACTGAAATGAAAACGCACAAACCTATGTTTATGTATTGAGTGTTTTCCACTCTATACTCATCACAGTGATGGTTCTCAGGTCGCTCCCTGCCATTTCCCTGATGCGCTTCAGCTGCACAGGCCGAGCAGCCTTAGTTGTGGTTCTTTCCATGTCCCTTACATGAACAGGCCGCTATATTCACGGCATAATTGACATGCTGCAATCAGACTGAGCCGAGGGGGGCCCCGTGTTGTACGGCAAAAATAAATGAGTCAAGGGCAGCTGAAGGGAAGGCACAAATGGAACATTTAGCAGGAAAAACTGACCGCACAATAAGCATCTTAAAATAAAAAGAAAAGAGACCAGTAATTATATTTAGGCTTTAATTAGGAGTTGTGTTTCATTTCACCCGCATCCACCCGTTGCACCTGCCGCACATCAGATGTATCACCACCGGCACAATCCGCTCAAACATGACTCGCACATCCACCGATGAACTGCTGCCTTAATACAGAATGTCAACTCCCACGCACTGCCAGTAGATTGATTTTTTTCTTTTTTTTCTTTTTTTTTTTTTTATTCGTGGCTGTAAAACCTCAGCGATCCAACGCTGTCACATTCCTTCATCTTGCATTTGACTGTCCGTGACCTGAGTGGCATCTGTACCAACACGTTCTGAAGAGGTCCCACACGCTGACCTTACAATGGGGGGGGTGGAGTCTGTTATGTTTCCAGGTGAGGATGCGGTACATGCGTCGGCCCATCGAGGCCGCAGATAAACTCAACTTTGACGGAGCATGTTTCGATCTGTCAGAAACTCAGCAGAGGGTCTTTTCTACTTGTTCTACTCCAGCGGTTGGTGATTATAGGTGTGTATATTTAGCTGCATGTCAGACTTGTGCATTGAAATCCCACCATGTGCCACTTTAATTACAGATGTGCTTTTAGTTTCAGCTGTTAACGTTTGGTTTGACGAGCTCTATTTGTTACCAAAGAGACACCATGAATGTCTTCAGTGTCATTTAAGGGCCTCCGAGGAGCTGTGGAAAAACTTCACCGACCATTTTTAACCCATAAAGTACTAGTCACCCATTTATATACACGACTTGTTATAATTAGTGTTTTTGAAAAGATTCTTTATTTCTTTCTACGCACGGTGTGATATTCTTTATAAAATGCATGCACAGATGATATATGTGTGTTTCACTCATTTTAAAACACTTAAACTGTGTTTTGGTGATGATTTATTTCAAAGTAAAAGGGAGTCTGGATTTTATAGATCCTCAAAATACTTCAAGCTGTCTTCGGTATGAAATAGAAATGTCTTCCATCCGAGTGCAACGTCAATTTACAAAATACAGACTCATCGAGTTGTAGATATCAAGCGCTCCCTTGGCCTCAGTGGTAATGAACAACAGGCGTGACTCTGTGCCGATCACTGGTCGTTATGATTCCTGCCTGAAGGTATGAGGTGAGTTGAACAACAAGACGTCTCAGCGTGTAAATCATCAGCCGCATGTTCAACAAATAGAGGGAACTTCCCCGAGCATTACCAGGAAACTGAGGTGAATAAGGATGAGCAGGAAAGCTGACAAATCCCAGCTTCAATTTCCAGCATGCGCCTTCAAAAATATATGAAAAAAAAAAACGACAAATAGAGATAGATGGGGGGCATCTGCAGCTGTTGGATATAGAAAATCTGCCAAAAACATTCCAGAATTTTATTACTTTGTGCAAGTGAATGACTGTTTGATTTGTCAGAACATGGAAAACGAGCAGTGTTTTTATGATATCCAATAAAGACCCAAACATTCATCAATGACCAAGATCACACACTGATCTAAACTGTTTCATACCCGTGAATCCATTAATCCTATCAATTTACGTCAACAATTGGTGTAAAATACAGTTATTCATCTTTTCACGGTGATCAGATATGACCCATTTGGACGTTCAGAGGCTCTGTAGTTACCATGGAAACAACACTGATTCATCAGTAAAACCCATAGACTTGAATCAATGACAGTGGATGAACACACTGGGCTTATGTTCAGTTAATCATAGATCTGACAGAAAAAGTTGCTTTTCCCTCAGTTTTTCCTCTTTTTTTTGTATATAATAACCAATACACTTATCACAATCAATAACTTTAATATTTTACAAACAACTACTTGATGAGTGAATTAAATACAGAGGAAAACCTGATTTATACTAATACAATACAAATTACAGAGGATAATATTGTTTAAAAAAATAGTGATTAAATTTCTTAAGACGGGTTTGACTTGAACATGAAAGTAGCTCAGAGTCTTTAACAAAGTGAATTTACATGCACTGTACTTGTGACTCAATTGCATGGGACAAGTGAAGAGACTGTTGGTGCGTTTGCTAAAAGAATAATAATCCTCCCATCGAGCATCTGTCTGCCAGCACGCTGACAGGCAGCCTTCTTACCCACAGGCTCTTCAGACCATGTGATCTCGGGCCGGATGGAAATGTGTGAAAACGGTCAGGGGAGTTTGGATCGTTGTGCTCTGGTCAGGATCAGGTTTGACTGTTGGCGGAACGGTCCAGCGTGGTGTTTTGATAGGAGCTAAGTGACATGATGCCCAAAGCCAACAGTGGATTATATATCTCACACATCTGTCCGATCTCTTAGACAGACTCACGCACCGAGCATTTGGAAATCCCGAGTGTCCTCGAGTGCTGAGGCCAAACTAAGCCATCTAGTTACGCCGCGTTCCCCCCTCAGCGTGAATATTTTGTCCAATGTGATATCTTTAGCATGAACTCTGAAGAGCGCCACCATTGCACTGACACACTAAAGAGTTATGATATGAAAACACGAAGTAGGTGTATTAAAATACTTTACGACTTCTTTAAGAGATAAAAATAAGTTTGACTAAAGCGAAGGTGCGGTATCAGTGCGGTGGAAAGCTTTAAATCGCCGAATATTTTCCTCAACACCCTGTCATAACAGAAGATGCAGCCATTAGCTAGTATTAAGTTTATGCTCCTGTGCTGGAGAAAATAACTGGAAAAAATAGAGAATGCCAAACCGAAAAACAGGCGCCGCACGCACAAAGTCAAATAAAAAGTGCAGACATGTGATTTCCCCTGGAGGCTGAACACGTGCTTATTTGTGATGGTGCCCTGGAATATATCTATATCTAGATAGATATATAGACAGATATATGATATCCTGTCAACATGTCGAGGAGAGGCTTGTACTAACTTTTATTTCTATTCATTTTCTTGACTGTCGACACATCCTCATTCTGGTGTTAATTTTTTTCTTTTTTTTTTAGGATGATTCCGTAACAACATTTACAAACAAGCTTTTTTCTGTATATTTCACACCAAAAAAACAAGCAGTGGACAGTTCGAGCTGTGTTTTCCCCCTCAAATTGCAATAATTCTACGTGTCAACTTTTGCAGTCAGATGAAAGCCAATGACTGGCACAGTTTTTTTTCTAGTTAATTAAATGCACTGAATCTCCACTTCTTCCGTATGCACAAGGTTAAAAAATAGACCCTTCAAAAAGACTGATTCAATGACCTTAGCTCACATTTATACTAAGCAGCTTTCAAGGCAAAGTCCAAAATGACCTGGGAAGCTCATTATATCATCCTGTTTACCTTGGATGTCTTAAAGGAACTATTTCTGACTATTCTGGCAGTGGACATAAACAGGACTAGCCATAGCAGCGAATCCTCTGAATAATATTATCATAGTTCATCCAACTTGTTTACAGTGGCATCAAGTGAAGTTAAGAGATGCTTAATAAATTTAAGAAGAATATAAACAATCATTTCATCCAAAGGGACCAAAAAGATATTTAAGGTTGACATTTAACTTGTTAATTGTTCCGTGTAATGGTTTAAAGAAGGATCCAAATAAACAAGGCCAACAATTTGTGATCGTCTGCTTTTATTAGTGTGGATTTTTTTTTTTTATTTTAATCCACAATCCAAAAATTTGTGATGGTATCTGGCGTTCCAGCGGCGCCTGAAGATCCCCCGACTTCCTCCTCAGCCTCTGGTCGGTGGGACTTTCTGCTGATTGTGTGCATTCGCCCACCGGTCTAATTTCAAATCCAGTTGAGGTGTTTCCAGTGTTTGTTCGAAGCCTCAAACAAATCTCCTGGAAACACAAGCTTTCCCATAAGCCACAAGACACAAAACGGGAGGAAAATGTTTCAGCACATGGTGGGATTACGATGGGAAGATGCTGAGATATAGTAATATATACTCTGTGTGGCTGACTGTTCCAGAACCACGGGACAACACAATGTATATTTTGTAAAACGCCACTGAGAACCGTCTTTGCACGCAGGCTTTTTGCTCCGTAGTATTTAACTTTGCTGTACTGACTCCAAACCATATGACATGTCCTCATTGGACCTTTTACTTAGTGATGTTTCTGAACCGCTACGGTGGGTACAAACTGGCCATAAATATGAAAAACACAACCCAAACTCCTCTAAAGTCTGTGTTTTCTTTAATCGGATTCATATTTCACATTTGTCTTACATCACGATGAGGTAAGGCCGGAATAGCCGACAGGATGCAGCATAAACCTGCATGTGCCATGAATTCTCCTTTGCATAGTTAATTTTTTTTTTTTAGGTCAAAATAAATAAATAAAAAACACATTTCTGCTACGATCAACAGCTCGTAAAACATCCAGATGTTCCAGCAGAGGATGATAGGAAAGATCCATGGACTAAATATTTTCCATCCGTATCCAGTCTCCTAAAGCTAAATTGACTATGTAATCTTTACGGCTACAACATAGCAGTAAAATAAGGTAATACTTTGTGCCTCTATCATCATTAATATCCATTTAGTTTGTGCAGTGTAAAGATATGGCCAGATGCAGGGGTGAGTGGGTGCATGTGCAAATGGACTCTGCCTTCAGTTCAGGGTGATCACACAGTTTGGCCGATGTCAGAGTGTTTTTGCCTCCAAGTATCTGTGTCAAGGGCCAGTTTCAGTGTGTACTGGTGAAACAAGGCCAATTATTAAGCAGCAACGTGGGAGTCTAATTTGAGTGGGTGGGTAACACTCCCCCCACCTTCCGGCCAAGATGTGGTTGAAGAAGTCAACAGTTGTGTGAACCTGGAGAAAATAACCTAGTGGATGCAGAAGAAGAAATAGGATGTTTTATAATTTATGGAACCGTTTTGAAACAATTTGGAAAATTTACCAGTACATCACATTGGTTCAGCTCTATATACCCGAGCAGGACTTCTAGGACTTAAGAGCTGTGATGTCAATATTTATCACTCTGCGACGCATGCTGTTTATTTATTTATGTTTTTCTGTGTCTTTTGTCTGTTGTCGCTGATCCTGTTATTGTGGGTTGTGAATGTAATCCTGTATAAAGGTAACTGTGATTACTGTCGAATGAAAAATCCAAATAATAAAAAAAAAAAAAAAGCAGCAACGTCAACCCTTCGGTTACCAGACGACCTGTGCTGTTGTGACCTTGGGCAAGACACTCCACCCCCCCCCCCACCCCCCCCGGCCTCGCCCTTGAGTAGCTGGGATAAGCTCCAGTCACCCCCGCGAGCCTGCATAGGATAAAGCGGGTTTGGAAGATGAATGAATGAAGCAGCAACGTGGGTATAAGATTTATTTTCAATTACACAAAATCTGTTTATTTAAATTTATTTCACTTAATGACTAACAGGTTCTGAGTCAGTAAACAGAATTTTAAATTTGAGCTTTTTACCCCAACTGATGCTGTGTGGTGTAACACTGCTGTTCTGGCAACTGCTTTCGCACCTTTACCTCTTCCTTCTTGTTCCAGACTTTCATGGGAGAAGTAAGCCATCTTACAGTTTGGGGGGGGGGGCTGTTTTGTTACTTTTTTGAGTTCACTGGTGAGCTGGAATTTGTTGAATGATGATTGTGACATGTGGTAATGTCTGTGCATTTCCTTTGATTTGTGCATCACTTGTGTTTGTTATCCTCCACAGGTGTATTTATGTCTTTTCTTACGTTGTCTCGTCAGATTTCACAAGAAAATAAATAGAAATTTCCTCCTAAGTGGAGCCTAGCACGAGCCCCATCTGTTCAAAGAAAACACGACGCAAAGTCGGACTGCTTATTTTACAGAACAAAAACCAAATCCAGCGGCTGCGATCTCATCAGCTCCACCTCAGACTGGTTCCACGTCGATCAATACAGTGGTGAGGAGATCACTAAAAGTCACAAAAGGAAAGGCTGTTACATTAGAGCTGCTGCATAACCTCTGTTCAGGTGAAACATGTCAGATCAGCAGGAATCTACAAAGTAAGACTTCATTCCGCTCTTTGAAGCTTTTACATTTGCAGTTTCAAGCGCATTATGTTGGAAGGACTTTACCTGGAAAAAGGGATTATCGACAACCCCAGGAGGAAAACACAAAGAGCACTCAACTTTAAATCAAACGCTGAAGAATGTGACGTTATGTGCCAGCCACAACTGGAGTGAACATTAGCGAAGCTCAGAGACAAGGACCTGCCAAGAACATGAGGCCATTTTACATTGGAACTCTTTACTTTTAGAAAGATCGTCACAAAGGTCAAAATAATTTGTTTTTTTTTAAATGTTTTCATAAGTAGCTTCTCCTCGGATGTTAAATGAACAAGATCCATACATTCAGTTGGATACATGTACTCATCTTAATTACATTTTTTTTAATCTAACCTTTATTTTTCCAGGTAAGTCCACTGAGAACTGGTTCTCATTTACAGTGACGACCTGGGGACATGGTGGGTGAAGTGTCTTGCCCAAGGACATGACGGCACATGATAAGGAGAGAGCGGGAATCGAACTGCCAACCCTTCGGTTGGTGATGTAGTTCACTCATTTACTTATGGTGGAAAATTTGTTTTGTGAGTCCGCAACAATCTTGACCTTTGACCTTTTAGCCACTAAAATTGACTTCATCCTAATCCTGTGCCACTTTTCCACTGCTGGACCAGCCTTACCTCCCCTCAGCCAGTAGTGTTTAACATTTCCACATCAGATGTAGTTCTCACTCGACAACACAACAGAAATTATTGTGACATCATCCTCACTCCAACTGCAGGAAAACAGGCAATGAATTTTTTGTGAGAATATGACCAAAAATTGGAATGATTTCTCAGTAGCTTTGCTATTCACGTCCATGTCTCAACACAATAATGCATTATATTCTGATGCAATGATGATTGTGGATTGACCCAACTGAGATCTGCATGTGATGACAGCATTGTCTTGGTCCACTTGGAATCTCGGCCGTGGTCCTGGCCCCCGGTCCCTGTTCTCACAAAGTAGAAATGCCAAAAAAGGTGTTCTGAGTCCAGGGAACTGCAGGGATATCATCAATACAAAAACATCACAAGTTAATCGGTGCAGGCACCAATGGCTTTGACCTTTGACCTCCAACAGGTTGTCCATCACTGAGTTCAAGTTAACATTTGTGCCAAAACTTCCAAGCAAATTTACCCGAGATACCATATTTTAAATGGCACGTTAATGAACACACATTTTTATGGCCATGGTTTGTAGGCGCTTCAAAAATTCAGAACATTTGGTGAACCTCTGAAGCCCTCTCCCCCAACCAGTTGTGATTGTCAGTGCCTGCACTCCATCTGTGATGCAGCACTGCATTTCCTGCTAAATGTAACAACTACACAACAGTAGTTGGCCTTTGATCTTTGAAATTATCGCCCTGTGTGTCCGTGAGTCCAGGTGTGACACTCTGATCACTTGTTTCTTCGTGGCTCCTCTCCACTTCGTCCTTCATGTTCTTCCACTCCTCTTACCAGAACAAAACAGTTTCCATTCACACATTTCACATCACCATAATGAAGGAACACATCAGTCTTATCAAACACCTGATTAAAGCCCTTTCAACAATCTGTAGTTTATTTGTAACTAATTCTGTTGCTTGATTTGTTCCTTACATGCGTTTTGTTTCCAGTCTGTTTATCGTCTGTTTTTATTCGTCATACATGATCTCATAACTGGCACAAAACAACTTGAGCCAAGCGGCTAATAAACTCCAAGTTTGGCAGAACCTCTGTGAACCAACACCCTTCACAAAGCATAGCCTTACAGTGGGACACATTGAAAACACCCGGCATATTTATCTCTTAACGATGACTTGAGGTGGAAGGAAATTGTTAGCTCAGTCGGCTTTGTATTAATCGTGCATGAGCATTGTTGTCCATACAATAGAGTATTAGGAAAGTACACAATAAAATGGAAAACCTGCAGTCCAGAGAGGACATTTAGGATGATTAACCCTCCCACACTGTGTCACATTGAGTTTTCGTACCAGAGACAGACAGATCTTTTCCCCAATATTTGTCTGTGGCACAGTAAAAAATAGAGCGCGCACTCAGGACAAAAGAAGGACGTAGATGCCAAAAATGTAAAAATGAAAAGGAAATTTCTGTCTGAGGCCTGTGGGTTTATATAAGGATGATAATACTCGGAGGATCAAATCTATTCCAAGGAATCCACGAAAACCACTGCTGATGGCCGATTGAAAAAGCAAGTGGGTTCGCTAACGGTGCTATTACTGTTGTTTCATCACAGATCTCCAGATCAGATTCTTCAGTTCGGACTATGTTCAGATGATTTAGTGATTGCAGCCATTGTTACAGTTTGACTCAGTCTAAACAATGGAGTAAAAACCTGCTATTAGACTGACTGCCTTTTGCAGCCACCATATTTATTACCATGACTTCACTCTGACACATTTTTTGGCCATTGTTCTTCAAACAAAAGATAAGTATCTCTGCTCCATTCTTTTGTCTACTCTAATACAATCCTCTATCCTTGGAGCATAGTGCATTTCTGAATCTAAATTGTAGTTTATTTTATCGATGTTGCATAATAAAAACACCAGTCCATCTATATCCACATGCTTCATTGTAATATACTGTCATTATAATGGCCTATAATACTAATAATAGCAAATGCATATTAACGTAATGTTTACAGCTGCAGTTACAAACAGTAGAACTGACAGACTAAAGATGCAATGAATTAAATTATACTCCTTTGTTGTAAATTCTGGTTTGGCCAAACTGGTAATGCTGTTCTTGTAACGCAAAAAGACAGATGTTGATTTACCGTGCATGTGTTTTTATGTGGTTTTGATAAACAGATATTCTGTTTGATGTCATTGTTAGCGGCAGTTCGCTTCATGTGTTTTGCACATGTCTTAAAGCAGCAGGAGGGAATAAATCATGGCGAATCAATGGCACAGTTTATGGCACCATCCACCTTCTGCAGCTCTCTCCTCTGGGTCCAGGTCATGAGTCTCAATACAAACATAGACCTGATGTTAGTTTAAAAGTTGTTATGGAAGCATGAAAGGCCCATTGTGAGACAGAGTGAGGAAGTAGAGACACGTCTAAGTCGGGACTGTGGTCAGAGATCAGCTGTCAATCATGTATTTAACCCTCACAGCTGAAAATACCTGATATTAGATAACATTAGATATATAATGTTAAATAATCTACCAAATATTTTCGGTTTAATGAAATTCAGGCTCCACAGACTTCTCTGTTTTCTACCTTTTTGCAAATTACATCTGCAGCACAAAGCAGAAAGATCGTCTGAGTCATCGCAGAAGAAAAAGACAGTTTCTTAATAGCCGTCGTCTTTGGGTCTGCTGGGATGTTTCAGATAATCTGCTGCTGTAGGACAGATTAACCCTCGTACAGACAGTATCAGCCAGGCAGCAATTTACACTGTCTGCCGCAGCCAGGACGCATCTCTCTGCTAATTCCTGAGGATTATCTGTGCTTTATGGGCAAACAAATGGGGGAAAAGTATATCATTATTGCAGGTCCATAAATCATCTGGATTTGTTGTAGCCTGAACGAGAGGAACCGTGGCTACATCTGTTGTTAGCGCCGTGCATTGTGTCTGCAGGATGATGTCATTGTTGAAACCAGGATACCTTCATGTGTCAGCCGCAGTCAGGTTATGACTTTAATAATGAGAAAAGCTGCACATTTCAACAGGTTTTAGCGAAGAGATGCAGAGAGTAGGAAAATCACGAGTTACAGACACAGAAATAGCCCATTGTAGAGACATAAAGGGGAAGACGAGTGTGGGGTGATGTTCTCCAGCCGTGGTGAAGATCCACAGCATCACATAAGTCTTTCCACCGGGATGTCTCACATGTAACAGTAAAAACAGAAAAAAGAAAAACTTTTAATCTTCACTTAATGAAGAAAGATTAAATGCAGTAGCCACATTAGTCTCTGTCTTTTAAGCTCACAGGGTTCCTCCACTCGTCGCTCAAACACATATGTTCTGAATTAGCCTCCTGGCTACAGCTACAATCTGGATGGACGTGGCCCAGGCAGACTTTTACTCATCCCCCGCTGACAGATCTTAGTGGAAAGTCTGTGTTCAGTTATGCTATAAAAACACCTCCGGTCAAGTTTGGACGTGACCAGAGGTGATCAGTGGGAAAACAGGTCAGTAGTGCTGATACCACCATGACGTCAGGACATGGTTATTACGGCTGGAAGTGCACACCAGTGTCTAAACAGGACCAGGAGTCTTCATCCTAGATCTCTAGACTTCCCTTTTAGAAAGTGACACAAATCATTTTAATTCAGTTAGTTATCACGTATCTCCCGCTTTTGATTAATTCTGTCCATCCGTTTTGGGTTATCAACGCCAGCCATAGCTAAGTTGTTTCTCGGTTCGCTCCAGCGTAGGCAAAGTATTTCATTCAGTAAAGCTCCATTTTAGCATGTGTTTCCAGTTGTGTTAATAATCCACTATCCACTGCAGTCAGTTGCATGATGGGGTGTCTTTGAAACTCCAGAGACAGCTTTACGAGTACGTTATGTGACGCTGAAATTAGTAGCTTAGAGTTATGGCTTTGACGCTGAAGCGCACACAGATAGATGCTCTCCGCAGCTTCACAGGAGCAGCCTCTCTCTGCTGACACCTGCTGCTGCTGATTCAGCCTTATAAAAGCACCAAATCGCCAGACTCCCTCCACCGTGGTTTACGCCCGGTTCAATAAAATGCTTATTAAGTAGGCAGCCTGTTGAGTAGGGACATATAATTGGGCACAGAAACGCATCACTCATCACTTAATTTTTTTTTCTTTTTTTTTTTTTTTTCACTCATACAAGGAACTATTGAGTTTCTTGCGAACAAGGCACTCTTCTTGGGGGTTAGACGGTGACAAATGTTTTCCTTTTCGTTAAGTTTACAATTAGTTCTGGGCGATCTGCCCCAAAGATTCTATGATGATCTTTGAAAGGATCCATGATCTAAATCATATTTTACTCATCTTTTATAAAATACAGACAAGTTGGAACGGAACTGCGTGTTTCCCTCTAGTTCTCTTTGGTTTCTGGAGCTTTTATGTCATTGTTATCTGTCAAGAGGCTGTATATTTTTGTGTCTGGATGAAGTAATGACTTGTTCCCATTTTCCTAAATCATCATAGATCTGTGACGTTTTCAGTGTTTCCATTAGTATCTGAAGCTACTTTGTCCGAATGTAACTGACTCATAATATTTTGCTGTTGTTATTTTCTTCAGCCGCTACTAAATAACACACAGTGCAGGTCGATGTAGAACAGGATACTACTGTGCCAACAGATGCCACATCTGTGCTGGAGATGGTGCGCATGAAGCACTGCAATTAAGGTACTGAAGTAACCTCACTTCCCTGGTGAGCTGTTGTTAACAGCATTAATGATAACAACAAACATGTTAGTGCAATGTCTCTATGCAACGTCCCTTATAAAGTACAACAAATACACCGATAAATGGGCCACTTAAAAAAGAAGGTTAGCTGAGTTGGACAGTTTAGACCTGGAAAATGTGCAGCTGAACCCACCCTCGGGTTCGAATACAAGATCCTGTACAAGAAGACTGAAAAAAAAATATAGATGGATTTGTACTTCTCACCATATCCTAAATTATTATGTTAATCTGAAAGGCTTGTTTTACTTTTTCTCATGACTGCTTTTAATTTAATTTAAGACATACATGTGTGGACCCATTCTGAGGGTCATGGTGGAAAATAATAATACAGTAAGATACTCAAACTGAGGATTATTTCAACCAGATCACGCTGAACTCTGACTCTGTCCTTCAAAAGTAACCACGTTTTTGGGTTTTTTTTCAAGAAGGGTATCAATCATTTCTTTGAGCCAGAACTTAAAAATGGAAACTTCTTTCAGTGAATTGATTTTTTTTATTTTTTTGGCTGTAATCTGATCATAGGAAAGATTGTACTGCTGCATTCTGTTTTGCACAGACGTACTTCTCATTACGATCATGACAGGATCAGCTTCGACACTGATATTGGGAAGTGATTTTTGCAATTTTGGTCCAAAACTCTCCTTGTCTCTGCTTCGACATCGTCCACATTAGTAGCAGATTGTAAAACCCCATAATGTGAGTCACAACTCAAAGCAATGATCTCCTGTTGCCTGAAGGTAAGAGGAGTAAACCTGTGACCACAAGGTCACCAGTCCCCCATTAGTACTGTTTGGGAGCCCTTGAGCAAGGCCCCCCGCTGCTCTACTAGAGATGCTCAGGTCAGGCTGTGGTTGAACATTACCTTTGAGGATATTTCTGACAAAGACAATATTGTTCTGAGGGGAGTTGGACTGAATTAGAGTTACAAAAGGAGCGCCCTGCCTCCTACACTTGGTATTTGGGTGAAGTAGGAGGGTCAACATGAACAAAATCCACATCAAGCAGGTCACGTGTCGGCATGAAAACCCATGTGAAGCTGTTTAGATGGCCATCTTCTCTCTCAGAGGTTCCCTCCATCACTGTAATGCAGATTCTCCAACCTGGCAATCACTGTGAGCAGAATGGTAATTTCATTTCAGAATCTCATGGCAAACCACAAAGCAGAAACTATCTGTGCTTGTCTGCTTTTCTCCTGTTACATGATGGTTGCTTGATGTCTACAAGGACATGTGGCAACGCTTAGAGATCTTTTTCCACTGGTGTAAAAATCTGTCATGCATTTTTTTCTTTCCACTTCATAGAGTTCAGGGCCCCGGGCCTTTACCATATATTATGGAAATGTAAACCTTTGTATTTTTTGAATATGATTTGTTTACATAAATACTGTAATTGCAGCATGGATTTAGAGTCAAAACGACCAGATTGTCCCTAAAAGATCCACTGTAATGTAATCATGATCTAATGTGACTCATCGATATCGTCTCTCTGTGTTTTGACTTGACCGTCTTGCTTTGTTTTTGTTCCATTCACCAACAAGACAATAAAGACGCAAAGTAAAGATTCTCAATCTGTTTGTAATAGAACAATGAAAATAAAATGCTCGACTGTTTCAGGTTCTGGATCATCAACAGCACCTCATTTTACGATCTAAACTGTATGCATTAGGGTTAGGTATACGCTATATGACTTTGTAGAGTGATGTTGAGATGCAATGACACTTTGCTTAAACTTTGCTCAAAATTCTCTGAAATACATCAAGGGGGTTTGAGGCCAAACAAATGTATTTATGACAAACTAAGGATCCAAAAGGGATTGTGTCGCTGTGATTTCATTGCCTGATTTAAAATGGAAGAAGGGATGATAAATGTTGATGTCAATGCCAGTGAGATGCAGAGGAAAACTTGAGCTGTAAAACGGTAGCGAGACCAAAACGATGAAGACATGAAAACAACATAAGACTTCTTTTGAAAGACAACGAAAAGCCTCGTCCACCGAGACATAGGAGAAAACGATGGGGAAAAAAAAAAAACTTAAATAAGACGAAAGTAATGAACAAAAAAAAAAAGGCAGTGTTTTGAAAGTGGAAAAATCCCTTGTGAAAATTGTTGAGAATAAGAGGTGTTTCATGTGACAAGAATCCACCCAATAACACTTACAGCGGGTTTTCTCTTTAGGTCGGAGAAGTTTAACTCCTGCTTAAATTTTCGGATTAGTAGAAGTGTATTGGGTGCTCGACTCTGCTCTGTATCGGCTCTAAATTAGGATGAATTTAATTAAAAAGGCTTCTGCTGCTGTAGTTATATTACCTCCTTAACCCTCCTGTTGCTCTTGCCACATGCGGATGTCTTCATTTACAACCTAAGCTGTTTTGCGAAACAAAGGCAACGTTCTGCAGAACTGTAGGCCGCGCTGTTAAGCATGTGCATAATGATTTACTGATCCAGCGATGAATGCGTGTGGAAGGCATCTCAGCTGTGGACATTATGAGTCACCGACTCCAGACGGCCCTCAGATCCTTCCTCTACAGGTAGTGAGGCCCGGCAGAGCTGGCTGTCTGGCGGATCGGCACCATGGAAAGTGTGGTTTCGTGGTTCATTTGAAAGGACAACAGTGCAAGGCCAACAAAGGCACCTTCAGTTTTACTGCAGCTTTACTTTTAAGAACACCGGGACATGTCTCAGCATCTTCACCTCGGAAACATCCAAGACTTCATCACATCACTTATCATGTATTAACCTTGTGCGTGTAACCAGTTTATCATCCCACGTCCTATTTAGTAATCACTCACACTTGTACAACACCAGTTCCATAAAGCTTAAATGCCAGATAATGTGTTTCGTTAAAAATTCTCTGATGTTAATATATCAGGGAGAAACTGCGTACATAATCCCGTCCTGGATGAAAACTGAAAACAGCCAGGGTTCCCACAGTAAAGTTAACACCAGAAAACACTAAACAAACCATTGCGCTCAGGCTTTTAATACTTTTTATGATACAATTTCCATCTATAAAATGGACGTCCAGGAAAAAAAAAGCATTGTTTGGATTCAGTGAATCAATGGAATTTCACCAAAGTGAGCGCCGTATCATGGGAAACAGAACTGGAATATCCAAATCAAACCAGTCCTTTATGTATTGTTGGGTATATACCTATCATACAGTCCGCTACAGGACTGGTGTCGGACTCCTGTTGCCAAAAATATCATAATGGTTGTTGATATTCGTCACTTTCCCCTGTCGAAGCTACATGCGTTTACTGTCTAATGAAAGGCAGACGTGTATGACGACCTGATATTAAGTCACTCCAGATATTTGTCACCAGGCCCTAATTGAAATCATCATATAGGAGTAAGACCAGCTATGGCAGCTCTCATTAATCATTACCTGCTTGTTCCTACTGTATTTATTTTCCTCTTTTCATTCTAAAGATCAGGTTTACGTGCCGTATCCTGTTCATTTTTCCTGGAGCTCTAGGGATTCGGTGCGGCCTGTTGCTGCCTGCGAGTGTTGCTTGGGCTTAACCGGCTGGTAATTATTGGAGCCGATCCATTATTAGTGTCTGCACAGTGTTAAGCATCAATAATAATCACGTAACACTGTCAGTGGGCTCAGAGACTGCAGCGTCCCCGCCGTCGACCCACAGCTGCGTCTAGTTTCAAGACCTTTGGTGTGATCGATGAGGTCATGATTACACAAATGTTTGTTATATCAGTGATTTTTTTTTTCTTCTTCTGTGAATTATGTGGTGCAAAACTGGAACAGGGGTTTGAATATTAGGCGTCAGGAGAAAGCGCCAGGTATTTCAGTCGATGTTCAGATTTGAAAGGCGATACCATTGGGGCCTGTTTTTCTTTTTTCTTTTTCTTGGTCCAAGAGTCGCAGTGTAAAAAAACAAAACAAAATAAAAATCAAACTGGACATATGGCATCTGAATAAAGTTAAATTGAAAGGTTTACTCTGGAAAATGTGGTAAAACGCAAAAGGAGCAAAACAGGTAAATAAATCCCAAAGCCAATGTAGTGCAAACAACCCCTATGAACTAAGCTGTTGTCAATTAACATGCATTTCCAACTAAGTAAACACCAAACATTTGGCCCCAGCAGCGGCGCAGCAGATGCTCAGGTAACCTTCAAAGATCAGGATGTGTTTTACTCAATCACGAATATCCCGACGAGACATTCCCTCTAACCTCAGTAAAACCAGGCTGAGGAAACGGGCAGTGTTTTGCCCTTGACTTTGTGCTAAGTAGAAATCTGAGCGACCTGTTCTATTTTCAGCATTACAAGCTCCTTCCTAATGGTAAATTAGAGAGTGAGTCAGGATGTGCTATTTACACGGGGTAATGAGAAGCATTCCCCGACGCTGTAGCTTGAGTGTGAGCCAGCCGACTGCTAACCACACACTGAACGTACACATGATGTCATGTACGGATACGATAATCAGCCTCTGATGCTTAACACTGCTGCTACAGCGTCCAAACACATGAAACAGTTGGTCACTTAGGTCATTCATGCATGGAAACCGCAATTACAATGCACAGTAATCCCCCACACCAGCGATAACAGGGGAAAGTATTAGAATTTTACTGCCTGTTATGTTTAGGCACTTCCACAACACAACCCAACTCCTGGATCCGGGTCCGTCTGACGCCAGCTCTCATGGCAAACCTAAGCACAATGAGGTGCTGACATCTCTGGGAAAACCTATAATTGCACGGTTGTCGTGACGGTAATTTATACAGAACAGTCACATGTCAAACGATCATACTTCTATCATAGGAGTGTGTGTGATTGAGAGTTTCGTTCGGGATTTATTTAGAGGGGATGGACTGGTTGTGATAGTGTGGAACAGAACTGTGTAACAATGTACAAGTGTTAAAAGGTCAGAATTGGCAGAATTAGTCCCAGACCACCTACACAGCACGCTCTTTGTTCAGTTGTCTAACCTCTGTGGCCACAATAACCATTGCACCCGGAATATTCTGCTACAACTGCCCTGAGGCTCACATGCAGCTGAGTGGCACTTTTGTGGTTGTGGTTAATGGGCAGACGGTGTTCAGTGGGGAAAAAAAAAAAAAGAAAGAAAAAAGTATTGGTCATGCTACTCATTCCCTGCGTCAGAGCCAAAACACCAGGGATTCCTCCGTCCTGGGTGCGATGACTCCGTCTACTTTAACTGCCATTGTGAGAGACATTTTCCCATTGTTTGACAACCGAAGCCGATGAAGCTGATGTCTGGAAACACTCAGTGTGAAATAATTTGTGGTTGGGGATTAAAAAAGAGAGAGAGAGAGAGAGAGAGAGAGAGAGATGGGAGATATTAAAATAAATTATTTATTTAGCCGATTCCTCTGAAGGCATTACTCACATTATTACCGCAATGTCGCTTGAGTCACATGGGAAAAGCATGTGGAGTATGCTTCTAACTTTAGACCATAGGTCAGATGGTGTTTATAAGGCGTGGGAAGCACTTTACTGCTACGGCGCAGTAATAACATGTTAATAGATTTATAATATGAATCATAACTTGTAAATAGTATAGAAAAGTTTAATATTAACAATATACATGCAAAACACTATTGATAAAACCCTAAATCTCTCATATTATTGTTATTGTTGTTATTCTCTATCTTCTAAAACTATATCCTTTATGCTTGTGTCACTTTGGGACTATTTTATCATTAAATGTGTACAATATTTAGGGGTATGTTGCTGAAAAGAGCTGTAGCAGTTGTTTCGAAGGTTCTAAAACACATGATGAACGCAAGATGAACACAGGCTATTTTATTCTTATGAAAATACAATGAAGAATACAATTCCAGTGCCATTTCCATCGTAATACATATCTGCTTTCAAAAAAAATGTTGATATGACCTTCATTTTAAGAAAACAAACTGTAATGACTTGACCAGAAACTTAAACTACTACAAATGTTGGGGAAATATTTTTTTTCTGGCAGACATTATGCAGTGTCTACACATATTGGATGGTGCAAATATAAAGGCATCCAGAAATCAGTAGAATGGGACTTCAGGGATACTTGGTGACCTGGTAACATATACAGTACATTCACTGAGACTCTGAAGGCACACCCCTTTACAAAAAACAAAAACTGAAAATAATCCCTCCAGAATATTACCGCAGTATAACAACCACCAAAAACATAGTGGAGTGTTTTTGCTTTTAATGTTGGCTAAATGATACAACAGCCTTTTGTTGGACGTGTGTTTCTTTTCAGGGTTCATACCTCTGCTTATGTGGAATTACTCGATCCTGGTTTGAGGCGAATTGGCGACCACAGTCTACTAGAGGTTAAAAGTGTTGGTTCAAGTTCAGTATTGACATCATGAAAATTTTCCCACAAAATCTCTAGATGAGTGTGTGCTACCTGTAATCTAGAGCGAGCAGAACACTGACCTATACACTTCAATGGCCTGTATGAAACTTCGGGTTCATGTTCGAACACAAAACAACTAAACACAGCTAGCAGTCTGACAGCAACATACATGTATATCTGTATATATTCTTGTGTATATATACATATATAGGTGGGGGTAACCCTGGACAAGTCGCCAGGTCATCGCATGGATACTAGTTCGTGGCCCTCGGGCTACGAACTAGTTCCGTTCCTACGCTCGCGCCGTAACCCGGATTTCGTAAGTCAGAATTAACCCTTGAATACTCCCTAAATACCCTCGAAATAACTATCAAAATACTCATAAAAATACAGGCTTTGTGTCATGATTCATGTCTGTCAAGCTGTGTTTTGTGTGAGGTATGGTACTTCCTGTAGTTTTATGTTGGTGAATGTCCTGTTGAGTCTGTGTTGGTCCTAGATTGTCCCCAGCTTCACTCTGGTTTCTCGCGCACCTGTCTCTCATCACTAATCGTTCCCTGTGTGTGTCACCTGTGTTCTTGACTATTTAAACCTGCAGCTCCTTCCCCTTGTTGTCAGAT
>JAPTHA010000016.1:10473633-10489726 GCA_029814585.1 Gymnapogon annona | reverse complement strand
ATGACATTATATGTAACAATAGCACTGAGTCATCTGACATTAGTATTTGTGACTAGAGTCGTGAAATTAAAACCATCCTCGAATTTGCCTTAAAACTCAGCCGTACACAGCCTGGATTGTGATGGTTGAAGGAACCAGAAGAGCAGAAGGAATGAAGACCACGGTCCATTTGGTGCCATGCTTTACCGAAACCAGGATCCCAGTTTGACATCATGATGTCAGATCAGGGCCAAAGAATTGCTCACATCGCTATTGCTGCTACCCCCCCCCACCCCAAAAAAAAGGCTTTTACTGGAACCATTGTGGAAAATCACACAAGACAAAATTCCAGTTTCCAGTGATTCAGATATTTTTTTAATGTGATTGATGGTAAATACAAATTCAGACAAAGTGAACAAATGCCCTAAAAATGTAAGATAAACAGCTGTATTTTATTATAAGGACTTTTAAAGATTTTACCATCTCAGGCTTAGGAATATTTCAGGTTTGTTTAAGCAGCAGAAGATATTACCAGTTGTCCTCCTTCTTTCCCTTCTACCTTAACAAAGAGCAAAAGAGGAAGAAAAAAAAAAAAAAAAAACCTCCCTGCTCCTGAACGCTGGGACTTGGACTTTCACAGCAGATGGAAAATGTGAGCAAACAGTGGAAAAAGTTCCGGCTATGGTTTGAACATTTCTAATTGAAGCAGACAGTGCCTGACTCCACAGACAAGGATCCCATTTTCTCTACATACTTCACAGCAGACATGGCAGCCTCACAGGCCACGAATAAATAAAACCAATAACAACTTAAAGGTGTAAAACATCTGCAGAGCGCCAAGGACGACTTTTCACTGTCCCTATAGTAAACCGAGCGCAGACATTTGACAAATAAAAACAAACTATAAGCATCTCCACTGGTCTTCCCATGGCCTGATGGGTAATGGAGTAGGAAACTGATGAACGCTTATTGCTATCGTCTCCTTACAGATCCATTTGTTTAATGGTGAATGGACTGCACTTATATAGCGCTTTTCTACACATACTATGGTACCAAAGCGCTTTACAATGGCCTCACACACACCACTCACACTCCACTGGGAGCAATTTAGGGTTCGGTGTCTTGCTCAGTGATGCTTCGACATGTCAGAATCAGGATTCAAACCGCCAACCCTTCAGTCATTGGACGACTCTCTCTACCACCTGAGCCACAGACAGCTGTTCTATTCTGTTGGGACCTCGTGCTGTCAATTCAGCCTCACTCTTAATGGGCATCACGTTTGCAGCTAAATGTGTCTCCTGTGTGTCATATGAACCCTGTGGCGTTGGAGTCAGCGGTCACACCAGGAGAAAGGACCTGCCACTGAGATGACTTCGACCGTCCAAGTAGTGGTGGTTTTCTTCTGGCTCTTGGGTTGTGAGTAAGAGTTGTAGAATGGTGGTGATGTTTTTCCTACAGTAGGAGATGCACCGCAGTGCAAGTGGGAGCTGAAAATGCGCAAAACATGTGTTTAATGGTACACGTGCACTGTGATGTCACTGATAGTATCTACTGGGCTTTGTTGTCTGTGAGAGGTGGGATCAGCAGGTCAAATCAAATGGTGTTTCTATCACCTTCACTGAGGTTTGAAGACAAAGTGGTGCTAAATGTGCCTTTATGTATTCGTTGTCTTTCTTTTCAGGTATGTAATCTGAAAAAAAAAATCAGTATCTCATATATTGCTACTGAAATTACGAAGAAAGGTTTTGCGGCACTGTGCCCAGTTCAATTATTTCAGGAAAAAAAATGAATTACATTCAGCACTTAGCAATATTTATGATGTTTGTTGATCTATAAGTCAAGAAAGTTATAGTTTGTTTGAAAAAGAGCTAAATTATTAGACTGTGTAATTACATAAACACTAAGAAAACACACCTGACACACTCTCCACGGTTTGTTCAGTATCATCCATGTACAATCAAAGAGGGGCTGAATTTTTAGATTCTGGAATTATTGAGTTCCTTTTTCACCAGGGGTCGATGATACCTCCGGTGTAAATGCGATGAACAGGTGCAAATATTCATCTATTGTGAGTTAAGTTGAGCTGACGCCATCAGTGAGGGTGCTGAACTCTTGCACTTCAGATGTTATGGACCTTAAGAAGTAACTTTAAGGTGAATAGTTCCGCGGTTGTGTTACACTTCTGCATTTGATTGATAGAAGCGGTGGGGTGTAACTAAACACAGTTAATTGCTGTGCAGTTTTGACAGACTTTGATTACTTTATTTTTCAGACGTCATACTTTTCACTTCATTCATTTAACATGTGTAACTTATTTACTTTTCGATGTGTATCAGAAGTTCCAGTAGTGGGTGAACTATGTCAAACCAGCCCCACATTGACTGATTATAGCTTCAAACTGCTCTTTGAAGGTATCCGATGATGAAAAGCCCACGTGCTCAGGCTGATGGCATTGTGTGTATCTGAATGTGTCTTAAAGCGTGTGTGTTTTAAGTAATATTTTAAAGGACAGAATAGAGTATTTCCAAGCGGTGTAAGTCAAGTGTCTGACTGGTTCTTCCTCTTCCATGGCCACATCTGTAACAGTAACAGCCCTGCGTGGTTCTGCTGACGGTCAACAGGCGTGTTTAGATGACAGACCAGACCTTGTGTGTGTCCATTCTCTGTTTCTTTTTCCCCTTACAAAGCTACGCGTATGCTGGGATGACTGGACTTTCCCGGTCGCTTGGAGGCAGCACAGTTCCTCTAACAAACCCCCGTCTCTGTGGACACCATCATAAAGTTGGCCTTGGTGGCCCAAACAGCGTGGCTCTCCGCCAGAGGATCTCACGCTCTGGTGGACGTCCGCCTGCTGACTCACCGCAGACGGACACCGAGCGAACCCTCAGCCTCCGCTCACACACAGGCTGACCGAGGGGTCTCTCCGCTGCGGATGACTGTTATCATCCAAAGTAAGCAGCTGCAAAGATTAGTAATAATAAACGGCTGCGCACAGAACCTTTTTGGATTCAGTGACTTCACTTAAAGCGCGGCGGTGATGTTCGCCATGTTCAATAGAGCTATTGTTGTTGTTGCTGCTGTTCAAGATCAATCTGTGCTACTAAAATTCAGATTAAAAAGAGAAAATTGAGTATAATAGGCTGTCAAATTACTGCCACGTAACCATCATAAATCCTAGCATTTACGACAATATCCAAACATTTGCAATCAATTACCTTTTCAATTAAAGATGAATGCTAGCATCACTGTCATTACCGTGATGTGTTTGGAACACTCTAAGGGCTTCAGAAATAGTCTTCAGCAGTTTACTTTGAGTGGATGTGAAATGGGCGACTTGCGCTCACTGGCTCCCACATGAAGATCAGGCACGTTGCCAAAATATTAGACCCTGTTTTTCAAATTAGACTTTTTTTTTTTGTTTTTGTTTTTTTATGCGTGGAAAAGTTCACGGCAGTCCCAGTGAGACGGCGAGGGTCTGGGAGTTCAGATACAATGGAAGACCCTGGTTATGAAATATCCGCAACCATGTATGTCACATCCTACTGCATTACGTCAGCGTTAGCACAGACGGAAGATGCTGCGTATAGTAAGTGCACGAAGGGTCTGGATCTTCTCAGGCAGAAAACAGCTGACGAACATGTCCTGCCTTGTGTTGTGGGGTCTTTATGAGGGTAAGACGTCTGTGAGGGACCATGGAGGAAGTGGGAACATTTTAATCATGATCATTTCTTTTGTTTCATCTGCAGACAGGAAAATGATATCACCTCGTCCCAAAACGGCGTCTCGCATGCAGGTGTTCGTGTCAGATAATACGGGGAGCGAGTCACCTTGGAGGAATCCCCGGGATTAACTGGGAACCGCTGCTGAATCACTCAAGAGCCCTTCGCCGCTGTGAGGTTTGGTAGAAGAGCGATAATTATCAGACAGTACTAAGACGTGGGTAAAAAGCCAAGCGGCAGGGGAGAAGGAGGTCACCGGGGTAGGGGGAGGGACCGGCGTACACTTCCGCTGCAGTCCTTCAAAATTTAATCCGTAACCGTTGTTGCGCCGTAAAGCCTTGTGGGGTGGAGTGAACTCAGAAACAAAAACCAAAGACATCTGCTGAAACTTCTAGTCACAGCATTGAAATACTACAACCAGCTACGGCTAATGCACAACACATGGGCAGGGCTGCATTTTCATAAATAGGTGAAGTAAATATGACAGCGAATCGAGAAGCTAAATAACGGCCGCGAGGGGAATCGGACCGGCCTGTACTTAGCGCCGTCGTCAGAGATACAGCTCAATGTGCAACGTCCTGGCCATCGCAGAAAACGCCAGAACTCGAATCTGAGTCATCTTTCCCAAAGCAGAGACGCTCCAACACACACCCATGTTCAGGGTAATTGCTGTTTTGACACCGGCAACATCTTTCATTCCTAAAGCCTGGCCCAAACCCTGCAAAATACCACCCCCACACACACACACACACACACACACATACACAAGATGGATATGAGTGCTAAATGTAAATTTGTATGAAACGACACGCATTGACGTATGCTAATTATATAAAATCACTGTTTGGAATAAATACAACATCGGTACGGTTGTAAATTTGCCGTCGGAAAATTGTTCCTGACAGAAATGTTTTGCATGTGGCTACGGGCTTCCTGATGACTTTTTCATGTCCTGGACTCACGAGGGACAATGTAGAAAGAAAGAAAGAAAAAAAAAAAAAGGTGGCAGCTCCAGATTGTATCACACTGCCTACAAGTAGTAGCGAAACAAGCTTGAAAAACCACAGAATAAGCACAGTGCAGGAAGAGGGTCAGACCTGCGAAAATGCACGGTCCACGTTCCCAAAACCGCAGCATTACCCTCCGCCGTCACACGACCGTGAAGACATCGCTCCGAAAACAAGTGGCGGTTTAGTTTCTGCATCATTTTCTGATTATTAGACAGGTTGGCGTGGAGGGGAAAACTGGAAATCGCGGAGGGATACGTGATACGCCGCTGCCAAACACGGCGCACACCTTCAAACCGCAAATTCACCAGGACAAGTTAAACCAGCCAGGGATCACTTTCAGTGGGGGAAGTTGTGTAACAGGCCTCTGGGATGGAGCTCCGAGCGAGCAAGTGTTAACCCCATCATGGAAAACGAGACGAGAAAATCACCTCCGATGGTTTGAGTTTCTTTGGCGAGTAAGAAAATTCTGCCCAAGCGGAGGAAAGTTTGACTGAAAAGGTATACATAAATCCCAGAATAAGCCCAAACAAAGCCATAACTACGCTACATTCGAGTCTTGATGGATGTTCAAGGTGAAACAAAAGCATCCCAAAAGACCACGAGGGGATTAGAGATGGAAGGACAACAGGTTATCAGTCGAGCTCAGCCATTAAAACCCAGAATCAACCAGTTTATTAGATGACGAGACGAGACCTGGATCAACACTGTGTAAATCTGTCAGACCGTAGAAGCCGTGGTGTGTTTTTAACTACACAGTCTTTCCCTTATTAGGATTAGACGATGCCACAGCGGCAGGAGGAATCCGCAAAATGCAAAAATGGAAACAAATCAGAGCTTAACGAGAAATTCAATTAAATCTTCGTGCGTTACATCCTGTAAACAGTTCAAGTGCAATTGTCTGAAAGCACATCAGCACTAATATTGAACTGAATCCACTGCAGAATTTCTTCTCTCATAGGTGGTATATTTACAGTTTTATTTTTTTCAATTTTAAGGTTTTTTTTTCACACAGTGACATTCAAATACACCCGAGGGCAGAACCAGAACTGCCAAACCACTGGAAAACCACTCCTAATAACCGGTCAGCTGACATCCACCACGGAGGATAAATCCCAAATTACAAACTTCTTACAGACATCAAAAACCTTCCATTCACGATTCATCAAGGCATCATGAGATCACGCACTGATTCGACTGCTTCTATTCAAGCGGCGGTGGCACACAAAAAAAAAAATGTCAACAGAAAATTTGATTAGTTTTGGCAAAAACGGTCAACCTGCCAGTAAAAATGACATAGAGCTTTCAGCCTTAATCACTTTAAAGCAGTGATTGAGTTTCCATTCGATTAGTAGGCGGCGTGTTTCCCAGAATCCTGCAGAAATGTCAGCGTGTGATTTGTTCAAATTTACTGCACGGGGCTGAAACGTACTGAAAAGTAACACCAGGATCCTGTCTTAGTCCCGCTTGGGTGTCAAGGGATTAAATATTTGTCAGCATGGTTATAAACTGCAGCAGGGTTTTTTATTCATCTGATTAATCTGTACCTTCTATTTTCAATAACTGGCGCTTTTTTGTCAGCGTAACTTTTTCCCCTCGTAAAACTATAAAAATAGGCTTTTTTCGTCCTACTGAAGATTTATTTGACCATTAAAGAATAATGATTAATCGTGTTTTAGAGAGACCTAGTCTTAATTGTAGTCGTTAGACCAAATTACAGGCACATTATGTTGTGTTTTGGTTTTGCTGCTTGCCTCGTATTGAAGGTAGTGAAAAGAAAAATGAACCCGACTTAAGTTGACTGAGGCCAAATACAACAATATCAGATGAACGACCACTTACGTATCAGCTGCATTCCATAATTACTCCAAAAAAATGTTGAACTGCATTTAGTTATTCCTATAATATTTATTTTACCCAAGATGTATTTGTCTTAGCTGCGTTTATTCATATATTTTTAGAACATTTTATTTGATATGATGTACAGTCTGAATGCCACTTTGAATTGTATTGTACATGTTACAACCATAAAGAGATTTTATTTGATTAAGTTCTATATGTTCATTCATTCATTCATTCATTTTCTGAACCCTCTTTTGTCCTTTCCCTGGTTGCGGGGGGTTGTTCGATGGGTTAATTTGGTAAAATTAGATTGGAAAATTTGGAGTCCTCTTCAAATCTTGGTGTTACATTAAAAATAACATGTTCTACTGTGGTCACTACACATGATTCATTCATTCATCTTCCAAACCCGCTTTATCCTTTGCAGGGTCGTGGGGGTCATTGGAAGTAAATTTTTATTTTAGACGCTTTTAATATTGATAGTATATATAACACGTTAAGTATATGACGCACTGATTGGAAGCCACTTTTAATTTTTGTTGTACCTGTTACAACAGTAAAGATATTCTGTTCTATTGTGTTCTCTTTGGTTGTATTCTCTGCTGTTCAATTCCATTCAATTGTGTTCCGTTGTATTGTTGTGTTCTGTTCTGTTCTATTCTCTTTGTCTGTTCTTTTCTAGTCTGTCTTCTATTGTGTTCTGTTACATGCTGTTCTCTTTTGTTCTATTCTGTTCAGTTCTATTCTGTGCTGTAGTGCATTTGCTTCTATTCTATTACAGATGAGCCTCTCCATGTTCAGTTACAGAGGAACTGGACCAACACTGGGGGGTTGTGGTTTTCTCTTTTCCGCCACTCCTCTGTCCCCCAAAAGAAACGTAAATACATCTACAAGAAATCAGTCTGTTTTTTTTTTATGTAAAACAGAAGTTTGAAGAGTATTCTGCAGAATTACACATGCTCTTTCAATCTAAATTTACTGAATTAACACCTGCACAGGATAGAAGGAAGGAACATGATAGAAGAGGACAGAACAGAGCGGAATCGATAGAATTTTAGAACAGAACAGAATACGATAGAAAAGAACCCAGTAGAATTGAATTGAATAGTACGGCATAGAAAAAAAACAGAACAGACTAGGAGAGAATACAATAGAACACAACACAATACAACAGACCAGCACAGAATAGAACAAAACAAGATAGAAGAAAAGAGAACTCCATAGAGTGGAACAGAAGAGATACAATAAAACAGAACACAGTAGAATAGAATTGAATAGAGCAGCACAGAACTCAGCAGAAGCAAATGCAGTAGAAGAGAACAGAACAGGGTAGAGGAAAAGAGATCAGCACTGAATCGAAGCAATTCTCTTGTATTCTATTGTATTCGCTTCTGTTCTGTTCTGTTCGATTCTATTTTATTGTATTCACTTCTATTCTGGTCTGTTGTATTCTCTTCTATACAACTCTATTCCATTCTACTCTGTTCTGTTTTATGTGTTAATTCAGTAAAATTAGATTTAAAAAGGATGTCTAGTTCTGCAGAATACTCTTCAAACTTCTGTGTTATATAAAATAAATAAATAAATAAATAGAAGACTCGGCTGCTGCCATGGCATGTGATTTCTCGTCGATGTATATGTTTCTTTTGGGGGACAGAGAAGTGGTGGAAAAGAGAAGACCACAACTCCCCCAGTGTTGGTCCAGTTCCTCTGTAACTGAACATGGAGACGCTCATCTGTAAAAGCCATCACTGATAGGAACAGGATTATAAAACCCCCACAATCATCCACTTGGAATGTCCCTCCCACACGGATGAGGCTTTATAGCACCTCCATCACATCGCCCCTCGACGCTTTAATTTACTGTCTGACAACCAAATTGCTCACAGGTTCAAAGAAGGAACCCATAAAACATAATGAATCTGGATTTACAGCAACACCAGGAGATTCGGTTCCGATTATATCCCCCATTCTTTTTTAAGGTATATACTCAAGTAGCTTTTTTTTTTTCTTTCTTTCTTTCTTTTCATCATGTGACAACTTTAAAGGCCGCGATGGAAACACCAATATGATCTGTATGTTCTGAAACCTTAAACTAACACGTTCCACCGAGACTCTCCACAATGACTTCAGTGTGAAGCTGTAAAATACCTCCAAATGACCAGTGAGGGACCCGGTCTCCACTTTTATTCCACTAGCTGTTCACTACTTGTTAACTGCACCAATATGGATGGAATTAGGGCAGATTTCTATAACAATGTGAAGCTCTAATTCAGGAGTTTTATGGAGCTGGCTTTTTACAGGCAACCAATGTTTCGTAGCCTCGTAGCTGAAAATGCTGATGAGACCCCAATAAAAAGAGTGTTTTTTGTCTTCCCAGGTTCCAAAGTTACTAAATAAAATCAATCAAATCATATCGAATCCAATGCCTTTATTGCAATCATACAAATACGACAAAATTACATGACAACTCTCAGTGCAAAATATAGTAAAATATAGTAAAATAAAAATAGAAGCAAAATATATAAATATATATACAACAGAGTCAATACGAATTTTAAAAAAAGTGCAGTAGAGAGCATGGTAGCAGCAGTTAAGGAATGTCGCAAATACAACTCATTTGTTCATTTTTGCCAAACCTGTCCATCACTAAAACTGTCAGAATTTTTTTTGGGGGGGGTTTTCTAATGGCTTTTTGCTGCATTTCACTATTTTTTCACAATTACTTTCCCAGATTTGTCTGGATTCGTCTTTTACTTTTCCATCATTTTTATCTTTTTACATCTCCTTGTTGGTAACCTTGATGGAATTGACTCTGACTTTGTCCCCGACTTTCAGTTTGGGAAAGACACAGTTAAGCCATTGAAGGTAGTCATTATGGGACCAAGCTATAAATTATTCATGTTAACCTGAAGGATGAGTATGATTAATCACCTTGCTCTGTCCTCATGCTTCGCATTTCTGTGTTTCTGTATCCATATTTGCATTTGTATTCTCCCAGACAATCCCATACAGAACAATCACTTTATCTAAGGACACTCAGAATGTAATGCAATAGCTGAAAGGAAAAGAATAAAGTTAAATAAGTTAAAAAAGAGGAGACAAAGAGAATGAAAATGTCAATGCCCCTCGGCTGTTCATGGGAAGGTAGACCATAGATCATCACATCAGACTTCCTTCAGTGTCAAATCTCCAAAAAATCAAAGAATGAATGTCATGCAGTATCTCTACAGGACATCTAATAATCTAACAGGCAGCTGCCATTAAATTTAACGAGCATATTAATACGCGCAAGGAAATGAACTCTTTCCTCTGGCAATGTTACATTTAATAGACCTGTGGCTGCCAAGTTTTAGGCTTTTTTTTTTTTTCTATTTTTTTTACCTGGGGGCATCTATGTGACCAGCTCAAGGAGGTCAGGGGTCAAGAAACGGAGGAGGCGTGTCATGTAGACTTGAGCGTGTGTTCATTTGATCCTGACTGTATGAGTGAATGTTTGAAAAACCCAGTGAGTTCTGTAATTACGATAAGTGTTTCTGTATTTGCCGATTTATTTGTTCAGTCTCTGATCATTTCCTATCATCTCATGCATGTTGTATGGAATGAATGGGCTCATTACTCCAACATGTTTAAGAAGGGCTTTCCCAGAACAGTTCCGGTCCTTCACCTCCTCGTACTGACATTCACAAGCGCCTCTGGGAGCTGAGTCAGAGACTCTTCCTCCATCCCGGGTTCAAAGATACCCGAGACACTCTCTCTACCAGCTGCTGTGGCCCAGAGGGGAACCTAGAGGATTCTGTCAGAAAGAGGAAACTGTGACAAAGCTCTGTGTTTGACCCCTAGTCAGAGGGAGTCAGAGTGTGTCTGTGGAGGTCTGCACATCGGCCCCCACACCTTCACCCACTCAGATTCCTGTGTCCCGTGAAGGATCCGACACTTGACGCTTCCAGCTTTGGTTTCAAGTGCTTTCAAAAATTAGACATTTTCAGGCCTGTAAAGATGAAATATGTGCCGCACTAAAACCCTGTCAGATAAGCAAAGCAGAGCTCTTTTCCCTTTAACCCATTAAGACCCAAACATCCACCAGTGACCAAAACCATCGACTGATCTAAACTGTTTAACACCCGTTCATCCACTCATACTATCAATACATCGGTGTAAAATACAGTTTGTCATCACGGTCATCAGTGACCCCCCCCCCGCCTTCGTCCTTCAGTATCTGGGATAGGCTCCAGTGACCCCCTTGACCTGCAAAGGATAAAGCAGGTTTGGAAGATGAATGAATGAATCATGGTTATCAGATATGACCCATTTGGATGTTCACAGGCTCTGTAGTTACCGTGGAAACATAATCATCTCTTACAAGGTGGATTCATCGGTAAAACCCATGGAGCTGAATCAATGACAGTGGATGAAAATACTTGGATAGAAAGTCTTTTTTTTTTCCCCGGAAATTTCTGTTATGATGTAATAACAACCAACTTTAATTTGAGCTTTTTATGAATATCTGTAATAGTGAATTCAATTGAAGAAAATGCATGACTTGCACAGAAACAGCACAGAGGATAATATTATAGGTTAAATGGTGACAAATGACGTATGGAAAGTTAAATATGCAGAGGAAACTATTTTGGAACTGCCACATAAATAGCAGTGGGACTTTATGGGTTAAGCTTAGACAATCCTATAAACCTGTCCGCATCAAAAGCGAAATAACTTTTTATCCATAAAACAGCTTGACTATTATTTTCTATTACTGATCGAAATCTAAAACTTAGTGATATCCTGGCTCTGAGATATCAAAACACAAATAACTTTTGATACATCAGTTCTCCCTCCAATGTGAAAGTAGTTCTTAAAATATATAAAGCAAAGTATAGGATATTTTCTGGAGTCGGAGTTATTCTAGATGATGGTTTCCAGTCTGACAGAACACAACACTGAGGAGGTCTGTGGATGACGACTTGGACGTGCGCTTGGATCACAAACATGGATTTAATGTTCACAGTGACTCAGCGGTTGACCTAAAATAATTACTTGTACATCCAACCTTTTCATACACAGTGACCTTGATGAGACGAGCGCTTGTCACCAGTGCTGGATCCGACTGTGGAATGATAAATTATAGCATTTCCAACAGAACATGGGGGCATTAGTTCAGCTTCAGTAAGATGTGACAGGCATTGGTTTCTATTTATTTATAAGTATGAAATACAATCACCTCCTTATTACACCGGTCACAGTGTTCAGCAGCTGATGGTTAAAGTCAACAAACGGTCTTTTATTTTTATGTTTTGGTGGAACATGCAACCACTGCTGTGGAAATATACAGTATGTTATTCTTGCAATTGACTTATATATTTCAATATGTCTAAAAAGGATTGATATGGTATATTTATGACTTAAGCAGAATGTTCATTGGTGTATGTCCTTAGGGAAGGAGACACTGAGGCCTCAGGCGTGTGTTCATGCATCATTTAGACCCTCAGACACATGTTCTAAACCAACATAACCGGATGGAAGACCTACCTATCTCCCAGACGGACCACTGCTTCTCCAGAAGTGTGAGAATGGGTTCCATCAGTGCAGTCCTTGTGGTTTTGATTTTGTGGTATAGTCTCCCTTATGGTAGTTCCTTATTATTCCAGTAGTTGGCAGTAGCTCTTAACACTGCAGACTATACCTGTTGAGATGTACCTGTGAAGAAGAGTCTCGAGTAAAGGAAGTTGACAGTACACCGAACGTTGTCCGTCTCCTCTTTCTGATTACCATACAATACAACGGATTTGTGGATCATCACCGTGTGACTCTTTTCTCCTTCTTGCAAGAATACATTTTTTGATTTAATCCACACCCATGTGATATTTACAAAGACATGCAGTACATTGAAACACAGCACACTCGTATCTATAGATGGTCCATGTGGTGGAGGTCAGGCGGTCCCTTTTTCGATAATATTTCATGTAATCATTAAAAACTGTGGACTAGAACATCCAACGAGACCTGCGGTTGATCCTGTCATGTAGCTGTCGATCTGGCCCGGGGCACCGCTTTCTCATAACCTTACCTTGACCATTGTGCTGCTTTTCCAACACGTCAGCTTAACCTCTTCGCCAACAGATCCAACCCATCCATTTAAAGCCTCTATTTAATGAAAATAAACCGAATGTGTATCATGCAGCCTGTCAGTGGTCATAACATTATGGCTGAAACTTAGGATAGTTGATCATCTGTGGGAGGTGTTGGATAAATCGGTCTGATTCATGGAGATCTGGATCTGCCCTCTTTACTTCCAGGACTTCAGGGATCTGCTTCTGATGTCCTCGGTCCAGATCTGACAGAACACCCTCAGATGTGGTGGGTCTAAGCCCGGGTCGGAGATGGTTCATTGGAAAAGGCGGAACCTGCACAATATTACTGATGATGCTAGTGTTTGATTGGTGGAGATCTGCTTGTTGTTCTTCAGACACTTTTGGTTGATCACTGACAATGAAAGCAAAGATCTGGATACGTTCAGAACCCAGTGATTTGACCATCACAGTGTCTCCATTGTCAAAGTTGCTCTCACCACTACTGTAATTTTCTGTTTCCATGACATCAACTACAAGGGCTACATGTTCTCTTGGATTACATTTTATTCCTTTTCTTAGTCCGACTCGGGGAAATTTCTCTTGCAGCCTGATATAGTGCATACAGTGTGTGAGTATACGTGTATATGTGTGTGTGTGTAAGTGTGTGAAAGAGAGGTATTGCAGCTCATTCCTTCCTGCAGCTGTCAGGTGTTATAATAGAAACTGACAATTGACAATGACTCTTTTTTTTTATCTTGTCGCACAATCTATCCTTTCCTTTTATATTTATATTTTTATATTATTTAAGACTTGTTCACATTTTTTAAGAATCTCTTGTGTGTTTCTTGTGCGTGCTGTAATCTATTCTACGTCTGTAACCTGAAATTTCCCCGAGTGGGACAAATAAAGGTATATCTAATGTACCCAACGTAAGGCTAATGCTACATGGCTTGTTAGAGGTCTGATCTTTTATGTTCATTGCTGTATTTTACGTTAATTTCATTCTTGCATGTGATATTATATCAGGCCAAACCTGCAACACTTAAGAAAGGTGTGTGAGAAATAATGCTTGAATGAAAGAATTAATGTGCGAAGTATGAAAGTCACAAAAATAGGAAAGAGTGGCAAGGGCTGAAATTACTTCTTCATTCCTAAGGAGGAACATGTCAAAACATTTGCAGACATTTGATGATATCACTTTCAAGACTCCTGATTTTGGGTCTTTGAGGATGGCGTTCATGTGGAGAGTGTGCCCCTCCGCACTGTAAAGACGGAGCAGTGTAAATATTTTCGTAGCAGTGGGAGGGATGTAGAACACCTACTGACAAATACCAGGTCATCGTTTGGTGTTTGGTGTGTGACGGCACGTCATCGTCCAACTGGATCCAAGCTCTGAGGCTTGATGTTAATTGTACACTTCTCCTCTTACACAGTCTGATTGCATCAATACAGTTGTCCTGGTCCAGACCACTTCAGAGGATGGTGGGTTTCGAGTGTGGCACAAACAGCTAAATCTTTTTTCCTCGGTCCTGCCATGAAATCAGCCTCGTATATTTACAAGTGGTCGGCGACTTAATCGATACAAGACGACACGTGTGACATCTCCAGTCTGTGGTTGTGACATGTCATTCTTTAGTCTCGCTAGGTTAAACTGACGCGCAGCTGCATGGGCGAGGAAGGCTCAGTAGAAGCACCGTGTGTCGCCACAAGACGCTCGATTTCTGCATCGTTTGGCTGGTGTGCCCTAAAACCTCAGTGGGCTCCAAGCACTGGAAAATGAGGCTGAAAGACAAGTCAACTCTAATAGATGCAGATGGACTTTGTTGAACGCTGTAAATGACTTATCCCAATAAAAACCTCGCAGCTGGAAGGGAGCATTTAAAAGGAACCCAAAAGGGATAAATAAACATGTAAACCTGGTTTGAAAAAAATCCAGTCCTCCGCAAGTTATTTACACGTCCGTTCACACCAACGGGATGACAAAAAAACCCCTCAAACATTTTCTCACGTCCACAAATGAATCCCCCGCTTATGTCAGAATCAGCCCATCAGCCGACTCCCAACACAAGTAACTGAGACCACCCACATTTTGCTCACATCGATAAAACCTTTTTTGTGCGATGAACAGAGGAATCAAAACACTCGTTGGCCTTTAACCGCCGGTCTCCACAGCTGTGCTCTACATGTGCTACTCCCTGCAAAAGAGGGCAGATCTCTGAACCAGTTGGAGAGCTGAGAAACTTCCTCGTCCTGCGAAGAAGAAAATGTATAACACAGAGAACCGGAGGCTGGATGCCAGTGAGATGAATGGGGCTAAAAACAGTCTAATAAGCCATTTATAACTTGGCTGGTCAGTCCTTGGACTCTTATTCCAAACAAAAGACTTCTCAATGTGTCGTCAGAGGGCGATGATGTATATTGGAGTTGGATTGTGATTCTATCTATAAAACACACAGCAAAGTTCCTTGTTTTGATTCCCGTCTGAGGGACATTTTGACGACAGGTACCAGGGCAAACAAGGACAACGATTTTTTTTTTTTTTTTAAGGGAATAATTTACAACCAGAGCGCCATTTTTTACAAGTTCAGCTGGAGAACTGTTGGCCCTGGTCTCCACATATTCAAAGGGGAGTGCTGCTCCACTGTTTCTTTTGGCATCACTCTGAGTGGAAACCTACTGTCTGCATGCTGACTGAATATTTGCCCTTTGAGGAGTCACCCTTCCCCCCCCCCTTCCTTCAAGTTCAAAAGGACTACTTCATTCCTTCCTCAGGTTTGGGTTGGCAAGTCAAGAATCAAAGCCATGGCGTTCTAATGGGTGGCTGCCGTAGGCCAAGCGTTTATATATATTTGTGTCTGGTTCCCTTTTTTGTTTAGTGATTCCCTTTCTTAAGAAGAATCAAGTCAAGATGAGATTAAGAGTTTAGATACAGTCTGTCAGGATGTCGCACATGCAGGAAGCCCATTACTTCAAATGATTTTACTGACGTCTGATGTTATCCGGGCAATGTCTTCACCAATAAATTATTCCACCATATTTTATTGAAGAGATGAAGTATCACATTGTGTAGTTTATATGGATCGGGGGCTTGTGGAGGCTGCCAATGTGAAAATCAATGCAGGAAAATACCAGAAAACCAGAACCAAAACTACTGAGAGAGTGAAACCTCAAGTCAACTCTCGGGGAAAGTTTGGCACGCGTACGCAATGTCGTTTAATGTGTGTTATGGAGTCTGCTCTTCAAAAAGACAAACCAGGTGGACGTCACATGTGAGGAGAAGCATGGGTTTAAATCATACAGGTGCACCTTAAATCTGTCCATACCTTAATGCATGTGCATATCAGCAGATGAAAGACACATTCCTCCATTGTACCTGGCAGTGTTTTAATTTGCAGGAGTTTTGTCGGGTGTGTGTGTGTGTGTGTGTGTGTGTGTGTGTGTGTGTGTGTGTGTGTGTGTGTGTGTGTGTGTGTGT